>NW_026506603.1:0-17592 GCF_026875155.1 Cherax quadricarinatus
AATATATATTTTTAAATATTATATATATATATATTATATATTTAATACATATATATTATATATATATATATATATATTATATTATTATAATATTATATAATATATGTCGTGCCGATAGGCAGAACTTGCCATCTTGGCTTAAATAGCAACGTTTCATCTTGCCATATAGGACAAGTGAAAATTTGTGTATGCAATAATCTCGCCAAAATCATTCTGAACCTAGCGAAAAAAATATATTTCACTGTGTTTGTTTAGTATTATATTACTGTAAAGAAATCTAAAATATATTTAGTTGGGTTAGGCTAAAAACAAATTTTTCTTGTTATAATAAGGTTAGGTAAGTTTTCTAAGTTCCTTTTAGTGCAAAATTAAATTTTTTTTACATTAACATTAATCAAAAAAATACGTCTTTAAACTTATAAGAGAAAATTTTAGAAAGGACTTAATTTTAAATGAGTTCTTGCTAATTGACCAGTTTTAACACATTCGGCACGACATATATATTATATATATATATATATATATATATTATATATATATATATAATATATATATATATATATATATATATTATATATATACATATATATATATATTATTATATAATATATATATATTATATATATATATATATATATATATATATATATATATATATATATATATATATATATATATGTATGTATGTATACAAGGCAAGCCATCATGTAGACCAGAACTTTATTAACATTCTGTGTTAAAACTCTGTACATACATTTTTACATGGCCTGCATGTATGTATATATACTTATACATGTGCGTGTATGTATGTATTTATACATATACATGTGCGTGTATGTTTATATAATATTATATATATATATATATATATATATATATATATATATATATATATATATATATATTATATATATATATATATATATATATATATATATATATACAGTATTCTGAGGCAGATTTTTACGAAAGTACTTAACCTTACTCTAGAAGACGGGCATGTGGAACCAAGCTACACTTCCAGTCAGAACTAGGAGGCATTGGTGTCCGCAAGTCATCACAGATTGCGTTACCTGCTTTTCTGTCCTAGTGTATTGCATCCAGAGAGCTTGTAGCAGCGATTCTCCCTGAACATCTTAGGGACAAGATTGGAGCCCAGGACCAAAAATTCATTGACGGAGCAATGATCTGGGATAATCTAACGGGCTCAGAAACCAGACCTGCTCCCCCCAACAACTACAAACAATCGCACTGGGATGGTCCAATAGTGGAAAATATAGCCTCAACGATGCTTCAGAGTGTGTCAGGGAAAGGATAGAGCCCGCCTTCTGGCAGTGAGAGCCCCTCATGCTGGGGACTTTCTGTTGGCTGTTCCCAACTCCAGCCTTGGCACACGCCTCGACCCACAGACCATCCGCATCGGTTGTTGCCCTTCGACTTGCCGCCCCTATTCTCGCCGAACACAGGTGTATTTGTGGCAGTGAAGCAGCAGACCGATTCGGGTTACCATGGTCTTGTGTGCCGTAAATCCGAGGGAAAGATTGCAAGACATGAGGAGGTTAATAACATTATCAAGAGGAGCCTCACAACAGCTGGATGCCAGCAGTAAGGGAGCCACCCCAACTATGCAGATCTGATGGCAGCCAGAAGCGTCCAGATGGTATCACCCTTCAGCCTGGACAGATGGGAAGCAGGTGGTGTGGGACTATACATGTGCATCTACCTTGGCTGATACCTATCTCCAATACACCAGGGAGGAAGGAGGGGCAGCTGCAGCTTTAGGGAGTCCCAAAGTCTAGAAAATATGGAGAACTTGCCCATCATATGTTTGTTCCCATAGGCTCAGAGACCCTTGGCTCATGGGGAAAGAGTGCATCTAATTTCCTTAAGGAGCTGGGAAAAAGACTCATCAGGGTAACTAGGGATCCCAGGGCAGCTAGTTTTCTGTTCCAGCGGCTCAGCGCGGCTGTTCAAGGGGTAATGCATGCTGCATTTTGGGCACACGCCCCAGCTCTGAGGAGCTGGATGAGATTTTCGCCTTATAATCGGTGATACACACGTAACACCATGTATAAATATATATATATATATATATATATATATATATATATATATATATATATATATAATATATAAATATATATATATATATATTATATATATATATATATATATATATTATGTATATATACATACATGTGCGTGCATGTATGCATATACACATATACATGTGCGTGCATGTATGTATATATACATATACATGTGCGTGCATGTATGTATACATACATATACATGTGCGTGCATGTATGTATGTATACAAACATTTCCGACCTTCAAATTCATTTATGAAACACGAAAAAACAGATTTTTTTTTAAATTAGTTTCAGTTTTCATGGATTCTTACTTGACACTCATACATACACAGTAACATGTACACGTGACATTCATACTGGTCTTGTGTTATTGTACTGTACTGGTCTTGTGTGTTATTGTACTGTACTGGTCTTGTGTGTTATTGTACTGTACTGGTCTTGTGTGTTATTGTACTGTACTGGTCTTGTGTGTTATTGTACTGTACTGGTCTTGTGTGTTATTGTGCTGTACTGTCTTCTGTGTTATTGTACTGTAACTGGTACTTGTGTTATTGTACTGTACTGGTCTTCCGTGTTATTGTGCAGTACTGGTCTTGTGTGTTATTGTACTGTACTGTTCTTGTGTGTTATTGTACTGAACTGGTCTTGTGTGTTATTGTACTGTACTGGTCTTGTGTGTTATTGTGGCTGTACTGGTCCCTTCTGGGTTATTGTACTGTACTGGTCTTGTGTTATTGTACTGTACTGGTCTTCTGTGTTACTGTACTGTACTGGTCTTGTGTGTTATTGTACTGTACTGGTATTGTGTGTTATTGTACTGTACTGGTCTTGTGTGTTATTGTACTGTACTTGTCTTGTGTTATTGTACTGTACTGGTCGTGTGTGTTTTTGTAATGTACTGGTCTTGTGTGTTATTGTACTGTACTGGTCTTGTGTGTTATTGTACTGTACTGGTATTGTATGTTATAGTACTGTACTGGTCTTCTGTGTTATTGTACTGTGCTGGTCTTGTGTTATTGTACTGTACTGGTATTGTATGTTATAGTACTGTACTGGTCTTCTGTGTTATTGTACTGTGCTGGTCTTCTGTGTTATTGTGCTGTACTGGTCTTGTGTTATTGTACTGTACTGGTCTTCTGTGTTATTGTACTGTACTGGTCTTCTGTGTTATTGTACTGTACTGGTCTTGTGTGTTATTGTACTGTACTGGTCTTGTGTGTTATTGTACTGTACTGGTCTTGTGTGTTATTGTACTGTACTGGTCTTGTGTGTTATTGTACTGTACTGGTCTTGTGTGTTATTGTGCTGTACTGGTCTTTGTGTTATTGTACTGTACTGGTCTTGTGTTATTGTACTGTACTGGTCTTCTGTGTTATTGTGCTGTACTGGTCTTGTGTGTTATTGTACTGTACTGGTCTTGTGTGTTATTGTACAGAACTGGTCTTGTGTGTTATTGTACTGTACTGGTCTTGTGTGTTATTGTGCTGTACTGATCTTCTGTGTTATTGTACTGTACTGGTCTTGTGTTATTGTACTGTACTTGTCTTCTGTGTTATTGTACTGTACTGGTCTTGTGTTATTGTACTGTACTGGTCTTGTGTGTTATTGTCCTGTACTGATCTTCTGTGTTATTGTACTGTACTGGTCTTGTGTGTTATTGTACTGTACTGGTCTTCTGTGTTATTGTACTGTACTGGTCTTGTGTTATTGTACTGTACTGATCTTCTGTGTTATTGTACTGTACTGGTCTTGTGTGTTATTGTACTGTACTGGTCTTCTGTGTTATTGTACTGTACTGGTCTTGTGTTATTGTACTGTACTGGTCGTGTGTGTTATTGTACTGTACTGGTCTTGTGTGTTATTGTACTGTACTGGTATTGTATGTTATAGTACTGTACTGGTCTTCTGTGTTATTGTACTGTGCTTGTCTTCTGTGTTATTGTGCTGTACTGGTCTTGTGTTATGTACTGTACTGGTCGTGTGTGATATTGTACTGTACTGGTCTTGTGTTATTGTACTGTACTGGTCTTGTGTTATTGTACTGTACTGGTCTTGTGTGTATTGTACTGTACTGGTCTTGTGTTATTGTACTGTACTGGTCCTGTGTGTTATTGTATTATACTGGTCGTCTGTGTTATTGTACTGTACTGTTCTTGTGTTATTGTACTGTACTGGTCTTGTGTTATTGTACTGTACTGGTCTTGTGTGTTATTGTACTGTACTGGTCTTCTGTGTTATTGTACTGTACTGGTCTTGTGTGTTATTGTACTTTACTGGTCTTCTGTGTTATTGTACTGTACTGTTCTTGTGTTATTGTACTGTACTGGTCTTGTGTGTTATTGTACTATACTGGTCTTTTGTGTTATTGTACTGTACTGGTCTTCTGTGTAATTGTACTGTACTGGTCTTGTGTGTTATTGTACTGTACTGGTCTTCTGTGTTATTGTACTGTACTGGTCTTGCGTTATTGTACTGTACTGGTCTTGTGTGTTATTGTACTGTACTGGTCTTGTGTGTTATTATGCTGTACTGGTCTTCTGTGTTATTGTACTGTACTGGTCTTGTGTGATTGTACTGTACTGGTCTTCTGTGTTATTGTGCTGTACTGGTCCTGTGTCTTATTGTACTGTACTGGTCTTGTGTGTTATTGTACAGTACTGGTCTTGTGTGTTATTTTATACTGTACTGGTCTTGTGTGTTATTGTACAGTACCGGTCTTCTGTGTTATTGTACTGTATTGGTCTTGTGTGTTATTGTACAGTACAGATCTTGTGTGTTATTGTACTGTACTGGTCTTGTGTATTATTGTACAGTACTTGTCTTGTGTGTTATTATACTGTACTGGTCTTGTGTTATTGTACTGTACTGGTCTTGTGTGTTATTGTAATGTACTGGTATTGTATGTTATAGTACTGTACTGGTCTTCTGTGTTATTGTACTGTGCTGGTCTTCTGTGTTATTGTGCTGTACTGGTCTTGTGTTATTGTACTGTACTGGTCTTGTGTTATTGTACTGTACTGGTCTTGTGTGTTATTGTACTGTACTGGTCTTGTGTGTTATTGTACTGTACTGGTCTTGTGTTATTGTACTGTACTGGTCTTGTGTTATTGTACTGTACTGGTCGTGTGTGTTATTGTACTGTACTGGTCTTGTGTATTATTGTACTGTACTGGTCTTGTGTTATTGTACTGTACTGGTCGTGTGTGTTATTGTATTATACTGGTCGTCAGTGTTATTGTACTGTACTGGTCTTGTGTTATTGTACTGTACTGGTCTTGTGTGTTATTGTACTGTAATGGTCTTGTGTTATTGTACTGTACCGGTCTTGTGTTATTGTACTGTACTGTCGTGTGTGTTATTGTACTGTACTGGTCTTGTGTGTTATTGTTCTGTACTGGTATTGTATGTTATAGTACTGTACTGGTCTTCTGTGTTATTGTAATGTGCTGGTCTTCTGTGTTATTGTGCTGTACTGGTCTTGTGTTATTGTACTGTACTGTTCTTGTGTGTTATTGTACTGTACTGGTCTTGTGTGTTATTGTACTGTACTGGTCTTGTGTTATTGTACTGTACTGGTCTTGTGTTATTGTACTGTACTGGTCGTGTGTGTTATTGTACTGTACTGGTCTTGTGTGTTATTGTACTGTACTGGTCTTGTGTTATTGTACTGTACAGGTCTTGTGTTATTGTACTGTACTGGTCGTGTGTGTTATTGTTCTGTGCTGGTCTTGTGTGTTATTGTACTGTACTGGTCTTCTGTGTTATTGTACTGTACTGGTCTTGTGTGTTATTGTACTGTACTGGTCTTGTTTGTTATTGTACTGTACTGGTCTTGTGTTATTGTACTGTACTGGTCTTGTGTTATTGTACTGTTCTGGTCTTGTGTGTTATTGTACTGTACTGGTCTTGTGTGTTATTGTACTGTACTGGTCGTGTGTGTTATTGTACTGTACTGGTCTTGTGTATTATTGTACTGTACTGGTCTTATGCTATTGTACTGTACTGGTCGTGTGTGTTATTGTATTATACTGGTCGTCTGTGTTATTGTACTGTACTGGTCTTGTGTTATTGTACTGTACTGGTCTTGTTTTATTGTACTGTACCGGTCTTGTGTTACTGTACTGTACTGGTCGTGTGTGTTATTGTACTGTACTGGTCTTGTGTGTTATTGTTCTGTACTGGTATTGTATGTTATAGTACTGTACTGGTCTTCTGTGTTATTGTACTGTGCTGGTCTTCTGTGTTATTGTGCTGTACTGTTCTTGTGTTATGGTACTGTACTGGTCTTGTGTTATTGTTCTGTACTGGTCGTGTGTGTTATTGTACTGTACTGGTCTTGTGTGTTATTGTACTGTACTGGTCTTGTGTTATTGTACTGTACTGGTCTTCTGTGTTACTGTGCTGTACTGGTCTTGTGTGTTATTGTACTGTGCTGGTCTTGTGTGTTATTGTACTGTACTGGTCTTGTGTGTTATTGTACTGTTCTGGTCTTGTGTGTTATTGTACTGTTCTGGTCTTGTGTGTTATTGTACTGTACTGGTCTTGTGTGTTATTGTACTGTACTGGTCTTGTGTTATTGTGCTGTACTGGTCTTCTGTGTTATTGTACTGTACTGGTCTTGTGTTATTGTACTGTACTGGTCTTCTGTGTTATTGTGCTGTACTGGTCTGGAGTGTTATTGTACTGTACTGTTCTTGTGTGTTATTGTACAGAACTGGTCTTGTGTGTTATTGTACTGTACTGGTCTTGTGTGTTATTGTGCTGTACTGGTCTTCTGTGTTATTGTACTGCACTGGTCTTGTGTTATTGTACTGTACTGGTTTTCTGTGTTACTGAACTGTACTGGTCTTGTGTTATTGTACTGTACTGGTCTTGTGTGTTATTGTACTGTACTGGTCTTGTGTGTTATTGTAATGTACTGGTCTTGTGTTATTGTACTGTACTGGTGGTGTGTGTTTTTGTACTGTACTGGTCTTGTGTGTTATTGTACTGTACTGGTCTTGTGTGTTATTGTACTGTACTGGTATTGTATGTTATAGTACTGTACTGGTCTTCTGTGTTATTGTACTGTGCTGGTCTTGTGTTATTGTACTGTACTGGTATTGTATGTTATAGTACTGTACTGGTCTTCTGTGTTATTGTACTGTGCTGGTCTTCTGTGTTATTGTGCTGTACTGGTCTTGTGTTATTGTGCTGTACTGGAATTGTGTTATTGTACTGTACTGGTCGTGTGTGTTATTGTACTGTACTGGTCTTGTGTGTTATTGTAATGTACTGGTCTTGTGTTATTGTACTGTACTGGTCTTGTGTTATTGTACTGTACTGGTCGTGTGTGTTATTGTATTATACTGGTCGTCTGTGTTATTGTACTGTACTGGTCTTGTGTTTTTGTACTGTACTGGTCTTGTGTTATTGTATTATACTGGTCCTCTGTGTTACTGTACTGTACCGGTCTTGTGTTATTGTACTGTACTGGTCGTGTGTGTTATTGTACTGTACTGGTCTTGTGTGTTATTGTACTGTACTGGTATTGTATGTTATAGTACTGTACTGGTCTTCTGTCTTATTGTACTGTGCTGGTCTTCTGTGTTATTGTGCTGTACTGGTCTTGTGTTATTGTACTGTACTTGACTTGTGTTATTGTACTGTACTGGTATTGTGTGTAATTGTTCTGTACTGGTCTTGTGTGTTATTGTACTGTACTGGTCTTGTGTTACTGTACTGTACTGGTTTTGTGTTATTGTACTGTACTGGTCGTGTGTGTTATTGTACTGTCCTGGTCTTGTGTGTTATTGTACTGTACTGGTCTTGTGTTATTGTACTGAACTGGTCTTCTGTGTTAATTTGCTGTACTGCTCATGTGTGTTATTGTACTGTGCTGGTCTTGTGTGTTATTGTACTGTACTGGTCTTCAGTGTTATTGTACTGTACTGGTCTTGTGTGTTATTGTACTGTACTGGTCTTGTGTGTTATTGTACTGTACTGGTCTTGTGTGTTATTGTACTGTAATGGTCTTGTGTGTTATTGTACAGTACTGGTCGTGTGTGGTATTGTACTGTACTGGTCTTGTGTGTTATTGTAGTGTACTGGTCTTGTGTGTTATTGTACAGTACTGGTCTTGTGTGTTATTGTACTGTACTCGTCTTGTGTGTTATTGTACTGTACTGGTCTTGTGTGTTATTGTACTGTACTGGTCTTGTGTGTTATTGTACTGTACTGGTCTTGTGTGTTATTGTACTGTACTGGTCTTCTGTGTTATTATGCTGTACTGGTCTTGTGTGTTATTGTACTGTACTGGTCTTGTGTGTTATTTTACAGTACTGGTCTTGTGTGTTATTGTACTGTACTGGTCTTGTTTGTTATTGTACTGTACTGGTCTTGTGTGTTATTGTACTGTACTGGTCTTGTGTGTTATTGTACTGTACTGGTCTGGTGTGTTATTGTACTGTACTGGTCTTGTGTGTTATTGTACTGTACTGGTCTTGTGTGTTATTGTACTGTACTGGTCTTCTGTGTTATTGTACTGTACTGGTCTTCTGTGTTATTATGCTGTACTGGTCTTGTGTGTTATTCTACTGTACTGGTCATGTGTGTTATTTTACAGTACTGGTCTTGTGTGTTATTGTACTGTACTGGTCTTGTGTGTTATTGTACTGTACTGGTCTTGTGTGTTATTGTACTGTACTGGTCTTGTGTGTTATTGTATACTGTACTGGTCTTGTGTGTTATTGTACTGTACTGGTCTTGTGTGTTATTGTACTGTACTGGTCTTCTGTGTTATTGTACTGTGCTGGTCTTGTGTGTTATTGTACTGTACTGGTCTTGTGTGTTATTCTACTGTACTGGTCATGTGTGTTATTGTACTGTACTGGTCTTGTGTGTTATTGTACTGTACTGGTCTTGTGTGTTATTGTACTGTTCTGGTCTTTTGTGTTATTGTACTGTACTGGTCTTGTGTTATTGTACTGTACTGGTCTTGTGTTATTGTACTGTACTGGTCGTGAGTGTTATTGTATTATACTGGTCGTCTGTGTTATTGTACTGTACTGGTCTTGTGTTATTGTACTGTACTGGTCTTGTGTGTTATTGTACTGTACTGGTATTGTATGTTATAGTACTGTACTGGTCTTCTGTGTTATTGTACTGTGCTGGTCTTCTGTGTTATTGTGCTGTACTGGTCTTGTGTTATTGTATTGTACTGGTCTTGTGTTATTGTACTGTACTGGTCTTGTGTGTTATTGTACTGTACTGGTCTTGTGTGTTATTGTACTGTACTGGTCTTGTGTTATTGTACTGTACTGGTCTTGTGTTATTGTACTGTACTGGTCGTGTGTGTTATTGTAATGTACTGGTCTTGTGTGTTATTGTACTGTACTGGTCTTGTGTTATTGTACTGTACTGGTCGTCTGTGTTATTGTGCTATACTGGTCTTGTGTGTTATTGTACTGTGCTGGTCTTGTGTGTTATTGTACTGTACTGGTCTTATGTGTTATTTTACTGTACTGGTCTTGTGTGTTATTGTACTGTACTGGTCTTGTGTGTTATTGTACTGTACTGGTCTTGTGTGTTATTGTACTGTTCTGGTCTTGTGTGTTATTGTACTGTACTGGTCTTGTGTGTTATTGTACTGTACTGGTCTTGTGTGTTATTGTGCTGTACTGGTCTTGTGTGTTATTGTACTGTACTGGTCTTGTGTGTTATTGTGCTGTACTGGTCTTGTGTGTTATTGTACTGTACTGGTCTTGTGTGTTATTGTACTGTACTGGTCT
This sequence comes from Cherax quadricarinatus, assembly GCF_026875155.1. Lineage (NCBI taxonomy): Eukaryota > Metazoa > Arthropoda > Malacostraca > Decapoda > Parastacidae > Cherax > Cherax quadricarinatus. The sequence goes on from NW_026506603.1 coordinate 9,863, forward strand.
TGTTGTGTTATTGTACTGTACTGGTTGTGTGTTATTGTACTGTACTGGTCTTGTGTGTTATTGTACTGTACTGGTCTTGTGTGTTATTGTACTGTACTGGCCTTGTGTGTTATTGTATTGTACTGGTCTTGTGTGTTATTGTGCTGTACTGGTCTTGTGTGTTATTGTACTGTACTGGTCTTGTGTGTTATTGTACTGTACTGGTCTTGTGTGTTATTGTGCTGTACTGGTCTTCTGTCTTATTGTACAGTACTGGTCTTGTGTTATTATACTGTACTGGTCTTCTGTGTTATTGTGCTGTACTGGTCTTGTGTGTTATTGTACTGTACTGGTCTTGTGTGTTATTGTACAGAACTGGTCTTGTGTGTTATTGTACTGTACTGGTCTTGTGTGTTATTTTGCTGTACTGGTCTTCTGTGTTATTGTACTGTACTGGTCTTGTGTGTTATTGTACTGTACTGGTCTTCTGTGTTATTGTACTGTACTGGTCTTGTGTTATTGTACTATACTGGTCTTGTGTGTAATTGTACTGTACTGGTCTTCTGTGTTATTGTACTGTACTAGGCTTGTGTGTTATTGTACTGTACTGGTATTGTATGTTATAGTACTGTACTGGTCTTCTGTGTTATTGTGCTGTACTGGTTTTGTGTTATTGTACTCTACTGGACTTGTGTTATTGTACTGTACTGGTCGCGTGTGTTATTGTACTGTACTGGTCTTGTGTGTTATTGTACTGTACTGGTCTTGTGTTATTGTACTGTACTGGTCTTGTGTTATTGTACTGTACTGGTTGTGTGTGTTATTGTACTGCACTGGTCTTGTGTTATTGTACTGTACTGGTCGTGTGTTATATTGTATTATACTGGTCGTCTGTGTTATTGTACTGTACTGGTCTTGTGTTATTGTACTGTACTGGTCTTCTGTGTTATTGTGCTGTACTGGTCTTGTGTGTTATTGTACTGTACTGGTCTTGTGTGTTATTGTACTGTACTGGTCTTGTGTGTTATTGTACAGTACTGGTCTTGTTTGTTATTGTACTGTAATGGTCTTGTGTGTTATTGTGCTGTACTGGTCTTGTGTGTTATTGTACTGTACTGGTCTTGTGTATTATTGAACTGTACTGGTTTTGTGTGTTATTGTACTGTACTGGTCTTCTGTGTTATTGTACTGTACTTGTCTTGTGTGTTATTGTACTGTACTGGTCTTCTGTGTTATTGTACTGTACTGGTCTTGTGTTATTGTACTGTACTGGTCTTGTGTGTTATTGTACTGTACTGGTCTTGTGTGTTATTGTGCTGTTCTGTTCTTCTGTGTTATCGTACTGTACTGGTCTGGTGTGATTGTACTGCACTGGTCTTCTGTGTTATTGTGCTGTACTGGTCTTCTGTGTTATTGTTCTATACTGGTCTTGTGTGTTATTGTACAGTACTGGTCTTGTGTGTTATTGTACTGTACTGGTCTTGTGTGTTATTGTACAGTACTGGTCTTCTGTGTTAATGTACTGTAATGATCTTTTGTGTTATTGTACAGTACTGGTCTTGTGTGTTATTGTACTGTACTGGTCTTGTGTGTTATTGTACAGTACTTGTCTTGTGTGTTATTGTACTGTACTGGTCTTGTGTGTTATTGTGCTGTACTGGTCTTGTGTGTTATTGTACTGTACTGGTCTTGTGTGTTATTGTACTGTACTGCTCTTGTGTGTTATTGTGCTGTACTGGTCTTGTGTGTTATTGTATTGTACTGGTCTTGTGTGTTATTGTACTGTACTGGTCTTGTGTGTTATTGTGCTGTTGATAAATTAGACACATGTGCAACTCTTGGGTATCTTTATTGAGGAAACGTTTCGCTACACAGTGGCTTCATCAGTCCATACAAAGGAGAATCTTGAAGAACAGGAGGAGAATGAGGTAATCAGTCCCTCAACCTTGAGTCGATGAGGTCAGTCCATCAATCTTGATGGTTCTCTGAACCATTCATCTGCAAAGTTATTGTGCTGTACTGGTCTTGTGTGTTATTGTACTGTACTGGTCCTTTTGTTATTGTACTGTACTCGTCTTGTGTGTTATTGTACTGTACTGGTCTTGTGTGTTATTGTACTGTACTGGTCTTGTGTGTTATTGTACTGTGCTGGTCTTGTGTGTTATTGTACTGTACTGGTCTTCTGTGTTATTGTGCTGTACTGGTCTTGTGTGTTATTGTACTGTACTGGTCTTCTGTGTTATTGTGCTGTACTGGTCTTGTGTGCTTATTGTTCTGTACTGGTCTTGTGTGTTATTGTACAGTTACTGGTCTTGTGTGTTATGGTCTCAGTAGTAGTAACCATGTTACCGTGTCTCAGTTTTGAGTAGTAGACAGTCTACCAGTAACCGTCCAGTTGACTCAACGAACCCAACGTCTGAGTCACGGTCATTCTTATTGTGTGAGCTGGACTCTATTCAAAACCACAGACATACGGTACGCCGGTACTGGCGCAGGCCGTGCTAGGTCAGTTTTCGAGTGTAGCCAAGGAGTTAGGTAATCGGCGCTGCGGGCTCTGCCACATATCAGTAATTAGCGTATAACAGCTCGTGAGTATATTTCTAACACCTTAAGTACCACGTATCTCAGAAACACTCCCACATGATAATTGGTTTTTTGTGCTCTCAGCGGTGTGGAGCAGTGGTATTTCCGTTTTTTTAGGGTAATTCAAGGCAGTTTAGAATGACTGTTGTGTGTAGCCGGCAGGGTAAAGAGGTGAGATGCCACTCCCACCTCACAGCCCTCGCAGCCAGCCAGCAGCTACTCCCCTCGAACCTTACTGCCTTGCAAAGACTGTTGCAGCCAGTTTCAAGATTCTGGCCTTAGTTCGGGTGCTAATTGCGCTACATTCTCGAGGGTTCTGGCCCGGGATTTTGAAAGATTTAAGCCAGTCTCAGTAAGCCCAGAGCTGTGGAAGGAACGCCAGTCAGCCTATCTCCAGCCTGGGTCTCCTGTCATCCTACTGGCTCCTCCGTGCTTTGTGCATCGTTACAGTCTTTCCCAATAAGTATCCTTTCTCGTGGGGTAAGCCAGCCAGAAACACAGCTTCTAACCCAGCTGAGAGAGAGAAGTAAGACACGCAGTAGAGAAGTAAGGCCATGCGCTCATGAGGGTATTGTTTATATCGCTGTGCTCCCTGTGGAGCTAAGAGTGTTTTTTTTTTTTTCCATGCCTGTGGCATAGAGTGGGGTTGCAAGCCACCTTTCGGGGGTGAGTGGGGTGCGCGGCGCAGACCCCCAGCGGTTCCCCCCTCCTCCACTCTCTTTCCCACCACCCGGGGTGCGCGGCGTAAGCAAACCTCACTCTCCCACCACTCACCAGCATCCACCGATTATACTTGGGTTGTTTGCACCCTCTGTACCCGGGGTCCTTGTATGTTTTGGCTCACATATTGGTCAAGGATTGTAGCGGGTTGCCATCGAGATAAAGCAGGTTATGGTGGAGTTCGCCTAGAAGCACATTTCTTCACGACAACAGTGCAGAGTGGAAGAGGAGAGCACCGCACCGCTCCCCTGGACATTATCCTTCGCCCCACCACAGTACTACACGTACCTTCTTCTACTCCACCCGACTTCAGTGCAATAATTTTCTTGACGACATTTTTCCTTGCATTTCAGGACATTTTGCGATGTGTGAGATCATTTATAGTAAATTGTTTTGTGTGTCACTCTAATCCTTGTGTTTTTCAGTGTAAACGCAGTATTCATTTGTACTCAGTATTTTTTTCCAAATATTTTTCAGTGTTTTCACTTATCTTATATTATTTGTATATCTGATGTTTTTTCATTTTGCTACCTCGTCTGTAGTAAGTATTATTGGGTAGTGTACAGTCAGTCCCTCTAGTGTGTAAGTTGATTCATTTTTTTTTTATTGTTATTCTTCGCGTTGTAATTCTCAGTATATCATTGTATTTTCATGCAAGTGTTATGCACCCACAGTAATACCACATTTTCCATTTCTTCCTCATGTGGTGTCATTTTTTTTGTATGCCAATCAGTGTTCATTTCTTTATTTTTTCGCAGGTCTTGTGTGCTACCATTACTTTTTGCACAGCAATTTTTGTTCGTATCAGTCATCAGCTCAAGATTTTGTTGTATCAGTCACAGCGGATTTTGTATTTGTAGATAGAATATTTTTTTTTAATGAAGGTGTGCTCCGTCACTGTAGAAGTGTTATATTCTCTGTTTCTGTATCCTGTGTTTTATTATATATTTTATATTCTTGAACAAATGCATTCTGATGGCAATTCAATTACTTTTAACGTTAGAAAGTGTTTTTCTTAATCTGTTTTCGAGAAAATTGTTTTGTCTAATTTAACAATTAAGAGTTAAAGTGTTCAATCAGTTTATTTTTTTTTTTGATCTGCATAATTTAAATTCCATTCTATTTTACCCTGAGTTTTCTCCCAGTGAACACTGTATTTACTTGCAGTATTGTTTGTCTACACCTTATTTTGTTGTACTTGTTTGATGTTGAATTCCATTTTTTGAACTGTTCTGCATGGAATTATTTATCTCTTTATTGATATTTTATATATATTATATTTTAATTTTGTCTATGCATTCTTAGAAACTACTTAAATTTCCCAGTTAACAATTTAATAATTTTATTTTATACTTTCACATTGATTTAAAATTTTAATTAATTAATTTCTTTATTAGCAAGAGTAAAGACAGCTCATTTTGAATTTAATTCAGTCTCCAGTAATATTTTTACTTGTATATTTCAATGTAAATTTTTTTTTTTTTTTTTTTCTTGGTCAGTAGTCCTTTAAATTGAGTTTTCATTCCTCTTGCAGTGTATTTAGGTATTATTCTGCAGAATTAGTTGTATATCTTTTCATTTCAATTCTAGAATTTTATAACATTTTTTATTGTTCATTATTTTTGCCTTATTTGTTCTCGTGCTACTTTGCCATTATGTCTCACATACCGTCAAGTGATACTTTAGTGAATGTCGACACTCAGACCTCTCAGGCTACTACTGCTGGTCCTGTCATCAGTCCTCACAGTTCCTTACCGACTGACAGACCGACTCAGACACCGAGATATTATAGTTATACTCGTGATTCCCTTGATGCGTTACCTTTATTCAATGGCCATGTACATAGTCTTGAAGCATGGTTTGCAGCCATTCGTTCTCGTGCTAGTGCCCTAGCTGAAGGTCCTCCTTCAGAGGAAAGCCTTATCAGACTTGCTAAAGAAGCTCTTATCGATCTCTGCTGCTGTTCACGTTGTTGATCTCCTTGATATGCGAGACTTCAGGAATCTTACTAAGTGGTCACAATATGAGGAACTGATTCGTTCTTTCCTTGTCCCAGTAAAAACAGCTGATCCATATGTCGTTCTTAGGGAACTAGTGAATGCTACACCCATGAGTACTGAATCGTTGAGTGCATTTGCTGTTAGATTAGACAAACTTTTATCATCATTTATCAATGCTGTCCAATCATCATCTTTTCTCCCTGAAGAGGCTAAACCATTTACAGCATCAATTGCTAAAATAGCAGCTTTTGGAGCAATTAAAGAACTAATGCGCCTTGCTTCTGTGTGTGCTTATGAGGCTGATCCTCCAACTGTAACGATGGAACCTCTTACAGCCTTAAATCATGTACGTTCCTTGTGCCCCCAGGGTACTTTCCCTTGTATTAAAAGTAATGTCACACATATGCCTCAGTCTGCACCACCTCTTGTTTGCGCCACAGAGACAAATCGTAGTCGTCAATCATCTCAGAGATCACCAAGAACCAGTGTACAGAGTCGTTATACACCTCGTAGTATTCATAGTACATTCAGTAACCATAGCCCGGCGAATTGTTACAACTGTGGTTTCCGTGGCCATATTGCAATTAATTGTCCTGATAGTTATCCTAAGAGACGTCGTACTGATGATGAGTACTCAGATCTTCCTTACTGTACTTATCATAGAATACATGGACATGACACATCTGAGTGTAATGCTCTCTATAACCTTCAGTACTCTAGATCTTTCCGTGGTCATTCCAACCGCAGAACCCGTCGAGGAACAGATCTCGTGGTTTCAAAATAACCAGAACCAGGCTCATTCATTCACTTCTCAAACTCACCAGAACCAGGCTCGTTCTTCCAATTCGGGGGAATTCGAGCGCCCCAGTCAAACCGCCCCATGGTGACAGTAGGTGATAATGAGTACACCATCCCCGTTCACAACTCCTTTGAAGCCTTAAGCAGTCTCGAGAATGACAACCCTGCCGAGGTTGTGCTTCACATGTCTCTGACACAGATGATTTTGGGGATGGAGTAGAACAAGTCTTTTCTGATGACAATCCACCTTTTTGTTTGCACATAACTTCCAATGCAACCATAGGCCCTATAGTGCAAGCATCTGTTTATAATGCGCCCGTTCAATTGTTCATGGACTCTGGTGCGCAAATCAATATTATTAGGTCTAGTTTGTTTAAGGATAAGAAGTTACGACATGTCCTTCTCGTAGAACCGACTCCTGTGTCCTCCCTTAGTGGAGTATCTGGTTCTCACCTGCGTGTTCGAGGTACGACTGCCCTAACCTTTTCTATCCAAGGTAGAGACTTCACTGTTTCCTTCCTTGTTGTCGACCAGATTACTTTCCCTGGTGACCTCCTACTGGGATTTGCTTCCATGCGAGACTTACGCATTGTGCTCGATCCTTATCGATGGCATGCACAAATTGACGACTTGATCGTTCCATTCTGGGGTTACCAGCTTGGATCAGAAATCTGTTATACTGCTGCAGAGTATGATGTACGGATTAAGTCCTTACAAGCTAATGCATTCTCCAGTAGCGTACCCAAGCGGTCAGGCACTGGTAATTCTGTCACTCCCATCAGTGTTCCACCTATACCTTCAGAATTGCAGGATAGTCCGATGCCTCAAGTGTCCGAGGACGCTCAGATTGCCTTGAGTGCTCAACCTATCCCTGCAATGCCTGCTAGTTCGAGTAGTAGTTTCTCCACAGGGGACGCCTTGTCGGAAAACAATTACTTGCAACTAGTAATGCCATCTCTTGTTGACGTCACATGCCGTCTGCAGAAAGACGTTTCTGTTGCGGCTGTGCTCTCACTAGAGTGTCTGTAGTTGTTCCTAGTGTTCCAGATGGTGATAACGTCCTAGTTGACAGTGATTCCTGCAAAGTAAAAGGTTCTATTTGTTGAACCATCCTTACATGTTGTAAGAGATAGTAAGATCCATTTCTACTGGCCAACACTTCGGGTCACAGTGTTCGCCTTAGAGCAAATACCAATCTTGTTGACCTTGTTCACTATCCTTACCCTGTTCAGGTAGAGGATGAGTTGTCACCTGACCAGTGGGTCGGTGCTATTTCTGCCGGGGAGACCTCATCCACCTCACTGGATCAATCTGTTCCACCAGTTGAGGAGAAAGACTTAGCTCCCACTGACTTCCCAGATGAAGTCAAGCGTTTGTTGACTCTGTTGAACAAACGTCGTAAAGCCATTGCTTTACCAGGTGAGAAGATGGGTATAACGAACTTATTGTCCCATCGTATTCCACTTGAACCTGGTACTAGACCTATCTACATACCTGCGTACAGAATGCCTCATTCACAAGTTGCTGTCGCAGAAGAATTGATCAATCAAATGCTTGATGATGGAGTTATTGCACCTAGCAATTCACCTTGGAATGCACTTGATACTAGTACCTAAGAAGGATGGTATTGGCGTCCAGTAAATTGACTTT
>NW_026506604.1:0-18631 GCF_026875155.1 Cherax quadricarinatus
AGGGGGGGGAGAAACAGATAATAAAAAACAAAAGGGTGAGACCCATAGATCCCCACACTGAAAGAAAAAGATACAGTATAAGATCACACCACTGAGGGAATGAGAGGAAGTTTTATGATCACTCACTGATTTTAAAAAGAACACTAAAAAACACAACTGAAGGGTGAGAGGCAGCATATGATCAAACACCGAGGGAAGAGAAGTATGTAATGATTCACTGAGAAGTGAGAGGCACTATACCACCATTTACTGAGAGAAAAAGTGAGGTAGTATAGGATGGGGAGAATCAGTATATGATTAATTACTGAGGGGTGAGAGGCAGTATATGATCACTCATAGAGTATTGAGAGACGTAGTACATGATCACACAATGAGAGGTGAGAGGCAGTATATGATCACTCACTGAGGGGTGAGACGCAGTATATGATCACAACAAAGAGGTTAAAAAGGCAGTATATGATCACACACTGAGGGGTGAGAGGCGCAGTATATGATCACACACTGAGAGGTGAGACGCAGTATATGATCACACACTGAGGGGTGAGAGGCAGTATATGATCACACACTGAGAGGTGAGAGGCAGTATATGATCACACACTGAGAGGTGAGACGCAGTATATGAGCACTCACTGAGGGGTGGATGCAGTTTTATGATCAACACTAAGAGGTAAGAGCAGTATATGATCACACACTGAGAGGTGAGACGCAGTTTTTGAGCACTCACTGAGCGTTGAGACGCAGTATATAAATCAACTCACTGTGCGTTTGAGACGCAGTATATGATCACTCACTGAGGGTTGAGACGCCGTATATGATCACTCACTGAGCGGTGAGACGCCGTATATGATCACTCACTGAGCGGTGAGACGCCGTATATGATCACTCACTGAGCGGTGAGACGCCGTATATGATCACTCACTGAGCGGTGAGACGCCGTATATTACTCATTTGCGTGAGACGCCGTATATGATCACTCACTGAGCGGTGAGAGGCAGCATATGATTACTCACGGAAGAGTCAGAAGGAGCTTTTGATCACTCAGTGGATGAACGGCAGTAGATAGTCACTTACTGAGCGGTGAGAGGCAGCATATGATTACTCACGGAAGGGTAAGAGGCAGCATATGATCACTGAATTACATAATTCTACGTACATAACATTATCAACAATGAAAAGTCTGTGGTTGTTCTCTCATTTCAAATAATTACAATATTTAAAGGCAAATATGTCTTAAGTTTCACTGTTTATATTTTGAAGAATAAAAAACAGAATGCCGTGTCAGAAACTATTTTTAAAAATACTAGGGTTAGGAGACCAGATTTTAGACGACGTTTTCGGCCCGTCTCCTGGACCATTATCTTATTATAGTTGAGCCAGAAAACGGAGTTATGATCAGAAGACAAGTTGAAAAGAGAGAGCAGATAGTTAGATTTCTCAGGTTACGAGAACACCAGAAAGCAGAACAAGTGAATAGTCGAGTAGTGTTGTAGTAGCAGTAGTAGAAGTAGTGTTGTAAACAGTAGTAGTAAAAGAAATAGTAGTAGTAGTAGTAGTAGAAGCAGCAATAGTAGCAGCAGTAGTAGTAGTGGTGGTGGTACTGGTAATAGCAACTGTGAAATAAGAATCAGAATACTTTAGTTTAACGATAAACGAGTCTAATAGCCGAGGATGGTGGGTATTTTAATGATTTTTGAATATAGAGAGGTCAGGGGCACAATAGTTTTATCAATAGTGGAACTAAGATTTAAAAATCCATTTCTTTTACTACTGCGACTACTACTCCATACACACCGACTATACTCCAGCTAAACTACCCCCACTTCCACTAATATACCACTAATACTACGTAACGGGTTACCACTACTACTATTACAAATTTCTCCTGTACCTCTTTATTGCCGTTCTCTCACCTGACCTCTAATTTTTTTTTTCCTCAACTCTGTTTTCGACTTGTTATCTGGTGCTCTTCCAATATTCTCGCTCAGCTGGGACTGATAAATAACTCGAACGTGGATTTCATGAGATGTGTTCCCGTCTGATGTCAAGCTGCACCGCCAGAATATTAAAACGTCTAATTCTGAAAAATCCAAAAGGAACAGAAATTTCCGCTACTGCAAATGTTTAAATTGTTGATAAATTATTAGTTATTGATCGGTTAAGGGGATGATCAGGCTTTACATGAGAAATTAAAAACGCACGGTGAGGCGTGCCCGGCATCTTAAAACTTCATTCGTCGTTCGTCATACAATTATTTGGCATGCCCTCTCAACCTGTTAACTAGCATTTTAGAGTCTTGCAGTTCTGGGGCGCCACTGTTGTGATTATTGTCCAGTTCACCCACCTGTCACGTTGGAAAGTGACTACTCCAGTAAAGGGTTTTACGTAACACTGCACCGGGTTGGATGTTAGACTTGCACAAAAACTGGTGTCTCCACTTCATGATTTTAAGTGCTCTTGCATGCATTTTACATTCTCTTGTATCTTAATATATTATTAATGTACATCTTGTAAATAAGTGGTGGAGGAATACATGGGTAATAAATCTACCACCTGAGTTCATAAGGGGTTTTTTTGGTTTCGGAAGTATAATTGTTTGTACTGGTGAACCAAACATACATCACGTAATTCTGGTGCAACAGAGGCTGTCATGAGACACTACCTACGCTTCAGGTCACTAGTATATTTTGACCTACCTTGTTTGGTATCTACCCACCTGTAGTCTACCTGGAGAGTTTTCCGGGTTCAGCATAACCCCCCGGCTCGGTCCCGACCAGGCCTCCCCGGGGGATCAGGGCCTGACCAATTAGGCTGTTATTGTGGCCGCATGTAGCCCAACTTGCGAACCCCCAACAGCCTGGCTGATCCGGCACCCCACTTTAGGTATCTGTCCAGCTTCCTCTTGAAGACATCCAAGGGTCTATTGGTAATTCCCTTATGGCTCGTGGAAGGCTCTTGAACAGTCTTGGGCCCCGGACACTTATGGTGTTTTTTCTTAGTGTACTAATGGTGCTCTATTTTTTATTGGGCGTATGTTGCATCGCCCGAAAGTTCTTTTGCTTTCGTAGGGATTGGGTTTTTTGTGTGCAGATTAGGAACGAGTCCCTCTAGGATTTTCCCGGTGTAGATTATGATGTATCTCTCTCGCCTGCGCTCCAGTGGTACAAGTCAAGTGTTCTAAGCGTTCCCAGTAGTTAAAGTGTTTGATGGGAACTCATATTGCAGTGAAGGGTTTTTTCCCTGCATTCTCTAGACCTGCCTGAAATGGAGCTGTTGTGAACAGCAGTATTCCAAACCTAGAGAGAACAGTTTTTTAAAAAGGATCATCATTGACTTGGCACCTATTGTCTTGAATGTTTCATTGATCCATCCTATCATTTTCCTCGCAGATGTGAAGTGGCACTGTTATGATCCTTGAAAGTGAGATCCTCAGACTTACCACACCCAGGTCCGTCGCATTGGTTTCCGCTCTATTGTGTGATTAGAGTTTGTAGTATACTCAGTTCAAGCTATTATTTCCTCCAGTTTTCCATAACGGAGTGGTTGGAATTTGTCCTTAGTGAACATTATATTGTTCTCCCTTGCCCATTGGAATGCTTGGCTTTATACCTTGGAGGTTTTCCGTGTTTCAGTGGATGGCACTCTCATGCAGAACCTAGTATCTTCTGCGAGGATACGGTGCATTGGTTTACATCTCTGTCTGGAATGAAGATGAGAAATAGAGATAGAGTCGAGTACTGTGCCATGTGGAACAGAGCTCTTCACTATGGCAGCTTCCGTTTTAATTCTGTTTACCACTACTCTTTGTGTTCGATTAGTTAGAAAGTTGAAGATCCATCTGCCCACTTTGCCAGTTATCCCTTTAACACGCATTTTGTGTGCTATTACACAATTATCGCACTTGACATAGGCTTTTGCAAAATCTGTGTATATCATATCTGCTTTCTGTTTATTTTTTCACTGCATCCAAGACATATCATAGTGATTCAGTAGTTGCGAGAGGCGGGAGGGACCTGCTCTGAACCCATGTTGCCTTGGATTCTGCAATCGTTAGGAATCCAAGTGGTTTGCAATCCATCTTCTTAGAACTCTTTCAGATGTTTTTATGATGTGGGACGTTAGAGCTATTGGTCCACAGTTCTTAGCTATTGCTTTGCTGCCGCCTTTATGAAGTGGGGATATATCCGTTTTTTTAGTGACTGTGGAATCTCACCAAGAGCATACACAGTGTCTATGCTCCTGGCCAGTAAACGTTCGCTATAAGCACTGCAGGTTACACTACTGGACGTAAAAACATTGAACATTCGATATTTAATGACGGTAAAAGAAAACAATCACAAATACTATTAGAGTATTTATGTGGAGATTCTGGGAGACCTGGACCGGGAATGTATCCATGGAAGCATACTTGATCTGTCTTCCATTATGCTTCTCCTGTACAACCTAATCATTTTCCTTAAACTAGATCAAAGATCTAATCATTTATCAACATTTAAACGTTTGCAGCAACGGAAATATTCTGTTCCTCGTTGCATTATACAATATTAAACTCTCTAACTTGCCGGAGGTGCAGCGTGACATCTGCACTACACATGTGTCACACGTGACCTCTGCACTACACATGTGTCACACGTGACATCTGCACTACACATGTGTCACACGTGACATCTGCACTACACATGTGTCACACGGGATCACATCTTACGAAGAGTCATCGATAGAATCATTTATCAAGTCACAGTTTTAAAAACCATATCTCTCTACGAGCCCCGTGAGGGCGGGGAATGTGGCTAGGCCTAGGGACAGTTGGTCCCAAAGATGAGGGGGGTACTTGTACCTCCTCCCATGGGAGACTTACGTCTTGAGACACTCCCCAGATAGGGAGCCAAGGCCGGGCCACCACTACTTGGAAAAGACCCGGGTCGGGAGAGTACCGGCGAATAAAAAAAAAAAAAATATGTACATTCCAACTTTTCAGGTGGTAGGTAAGTTGATGACACCAGCTGCAACACAGAAATTATTGGGATTCAGCTTTGTACTAGTATTTAGAACGTTGTCAGAAGGATTGCTGTTAGTTGAGTGATAACTTTGGCTGAAAGTATAACTACTGGTGGATGGAAAAATACTGGAAAGGTAATTACCGGTGGAATCGTAATTACTGTTATAGGAGCTACTAAGAATTTAAATTAAGATACCCATGAAAGAATAGCTGCTAATGAAAGGGTAACTAATGTTGGAAGGTAATGACAGTAGAGTGAAGGTGATGACAATGAAGAGTCATAACAGAGGAGTGATGACAGTGTAGGGAGATAAGAGCAGAACTAAAGTGATAAACAGTGTGAAGGGGGGTCTCACCTGCAGTGTGAGTGATGTCAAGCATAGGGTATGACAGAAGGGTCAGAGAAATGAATACTGTAAGAGGTGATAACACAGAATAAAGTGATGACAGCAGAATGAGGGTTTAAGGCAGCAGAACTTTGTTTTTGACAGCAGAGAGATGGCACTAGATAGGGGTGAAAACACAGTGACAGTGATGACAGAAGAGTGAAGGTAGTGGTGAGGGTGTCTTAGCCTTTTATTAAAGATCTATTTCTTTTGTATACACTTGCTACCAGCATTAATTTTGTTGTCACTAGTGGGCTGGTTACTGACAAAAGCAACAAAAGCTCCATCACTGACTGTAAATCTTCCTTAAAAACTCTACTCTTCTAACTTTTAATTTTTTTTTAGGTAAATATGAAAGGGTGCTAAATAAGAAAAAAAACAGAACTCTGTATCAGTGCATCAACAACTTCTTACAAAAAAAAAGGAAGAAGTTAACTTGATATGAGCTTGTCAAGGTTATCTTGGCGTCACCAGCAGTCGACCTCACTGTCAGATAGCAGCCTTCCTGGTTATTAAAGGTTTTCAAACTCATATATACCTTTAGTGATGTCCGGTGGGTTGATCCATGACACTAAATACTCCACAGTATCATTGTGATTCAGTTTTTTTACTGGGATTTATCACACAGTCTCAGCTATCTGCTACACTCCTATATTTCTCAAAAACACATTTACTTCATTGTTTATAAGAGTCATATTCTTTACTCACTACTTATCATTGCATCAACGTCTTTGTTTCTGCTTCTGTTGATCTTCATTTTCCTGAATGTGACATGGTAACAATATGAATATGGTCCAACAGCACGAATCTCTGGAGAATTTCTTTGAGTAGTGATTACACCTACATATTAAATTTTCGTTAATCACCCTTTCCCATTATAAGAATATATTCCAAATCCAGCATTCTTTCCTAGACGTTCTGTCCCTTTTACCCTTCTTCTGTCAAAATAATTCTCTTTAAACCCCATCGGCTGTTTCTTCGTAAGGTATGGCGACTCAAATCTGGAACACTTTCATCATCGCTCGTTCATCAGTTATCTTGACTCACGAAATCGTAATGGCAGATTGTAAATAAACCATACCACGGGGGGGGTTAGAACCCACAATCGAGTCTCAAAAATCCAGACAGACGCGTTAGCCGCTGATCCAGTGGCTAACGCGTCGTTTGGAGTTTTGCGACTCTCTGATCGCGGTTCTAACCCCACCCTGGTATGGTTTGGAACAGTCATCTTGCCAGTAACGAGCAGATACAATTCAAGTGACCCTTTTAAGTGTAAATGAAAGCAACATATGAAGTTTTTAAGGTTAGGAACAAATGAAAATGTAATAAAAACACGAGAACAACTAGTGACCAAAACAAAATTTAAGATAAACATTGATGACGGGTACAGTGAACAACAGAATGTTCAATGTGAACTGCATGTGGAAATTTAAGGTGAAGAACAGCTGAACACTTAACGTGAGCCCAAAATGAGGGTGATAGTGGGAAAGTTTTAGGTGAAGGTAAAGAACAATAATGCACAATACCGTGACTGGAACAATACACAAATAACCCGCACATAGGGAGACGAGCTTACCACCACGTTTTGGTCCATTTGGACCATTTACAAAATCAAAAACACTTCCTTGGTGAAAAATGGCCCAAGTTTTGACTAAACGCCGTCGTAAGCTTCACCTCTCTCCTATGTTCGGGTTGTGTAAGGTGGAAGGTTGCAACACCACACAGAAGATAAAAAAAAATGAGGAATGTACTATGATATTATGTGAAGATGTAAGATGACAAGAGGTGAAAGTGAAAGATAGACAACAATGAATGTGTAAGGTGAACACAGTGAAGGTGAGCACCAGTGAACGTGAATGAGCGAAGGTGCACGAAACATCAAATCTGACAGTCAACTAAGGGATGAAAATAGGAGATCATGGGTAAGTGAAGGTGTAGGAGAATTATAGATGAAAGGTAAATAACGGGTGAACTGTAAACAACATTTGAAGATGTTAGACAACACAAGATGGTGAAAACGAAATATAATTTTGTGTAAAATAAACCTTTAACTGAAGGAGAAGCTGTAGACGCGTGTTTTGTGATTCCTCTTAAGAAAATAAGATTAAAACCTTGATAAAAGCGTTTCGAAGCATTATGTAAGAAAAACCTGATATAAAAGACCATTTATCCCATGATTGAATCAGAGACAATCAGAATTTTACCGTGAAGTCCCACAGTGAAGACGTGAAGACCATTTATCCATAGAGTTGAATTCAGGAGATATCATAATTTTGCTCGTGCATCCCACAATGTAGAACGTGAAGACCATTTATCCATGAGTTGAATCAGGAACATCAGAATTTGACCGTGAATCCCACAATTAGACGTGATGACCATTTATATCATGAGATGAATAAGGAATATCAGAATTATGACCGTGAAATCCCCACAGTGTAGACGTGAAGAACCCATTTATCCATGATTGAATCGGAGATATCATAATTTTGAACCGTGAATCCCACAATGTAGACGTAAGACCATTTTATTCCATGAGTTGAATCAGGAAGAAATCATAATTTTTGATCGTGAAACCCACAATGTAGACGAGAAGACCATTTCATCCATGAGTTTGAATCAGGAGACATCAGAATTTTGACCGTGAATCCCACAATGTAGACGTGAGACCATTTATTCCCATATGATTGAAATCAGGAGACATCAAATTTGATCGTGAATCCCCAGTGTAGACGTGAAGACCATTTATATTCCATAAGTTGAATCAGGAGATATCATAATTTTGAATCGTGAAATCCCACAGTGTAGACGTGAAGACCATTTATCCATGAGTTGAATCAGGGATATCATAATTTTGACCGTGAATCCCACAGTGTAGACGTGAAGACCATTATCCCATGAAGTGTGAATCAGGAAACAATCAGAATTTGACCTGAAGTGCCACAATGAGAGCTTTGCAAGCCGTTACAAACAGTACATAGACACAGAGGATATAATATAGGCTTAGAGTGAGGTGCAATACATGGTAGAACAATTAAATTGCACATGAAGTAAATGGATATAAAAAGCTAATTGTGCAAGTTAATTTGTCTAACCAATTATATTACACTACTACTACCACCTACAATATTATATTACTACTACTACTACCACCTACAATATTATATTACTACTACTACTACCACCGTGCAATAATAGTATATTACTACTACTACTACCACCTGCAATATTATTTTACTATAAGACTACTATCTACCTGCAATATTATATTACTACTACTACTAACCACCTGCAATATTAATTACTACTACTACTACCACCTACAATATTATATACTACTACACTACCCCCTGCAAATATTATATTACTACTACTACTACCACCTGCAATATTATATACTACGACTAACTACCACCTACAATATTATATTACGACTACTCCTACACCTGCAATATTATAATAACTACTACTACTAACCACCTGCAATATTATATTACTACTACTACTTCCACCGCAATCACTACACTCACTCTAAGCCTATATATAACCATCTGTTTCCATGTACAGTTTGTGAAAGGCTTGACAAAGCTCCTGGAGAAGCGAAACAATAAAATGTCACAATAAAATGTCACAATAAAATTTCACAAAAAATGTCACATTAGTGCATTTGTTCCTTTTTACTTTAACATATTTCGGTAATTCTATAGAAACAGATGTGCTTCAGTCTTCAACACTTGTCACAGTAAAGTAACACAAGATCAGTACAGTAACATACAATAACATACAGCACAGTAACACACATCAGTAAAGTAACAACAAAAGATCAGTACAGTACAGTACCACGAAGATCAGATCCAGTAGTACTCAGAAATCCAGTAACAGTAAACACAAAGAGACCAGTACAGTAAACATAGAAGATCAGTACAGTACAGTAGCACCGGAAGATCATAACAGTAGTAACACAGAAGAATCAGTACAGTCACACAAGAAAGATCTAGTGTACAGTAACACAGAAGATCAGAACAGTACAGTACACAGAAGATCAGTACGAGTAGTACCAAAGAGATCATACAGTAACACAGAAATCAGTACAGTACAGTTACACAGAAGATCACTACAGTACAGTAACACATAAGAGTACAATAACAGAAGGTAAGGCAAAGAAACACAGAAGAGTACTGAACACTAACACAGATGAGACAACTTCAGTAACACCACGTGGCTCTGTCAGGGATGCTGGAGTGGAAATAACATCACAGTGGCTACTGACGAGGAAGCTGGAGTGGGAATAACACCAACCGTGGCTACTGTCAGGTGAGGGAGGAGTGGGAATAACATCACCGGGCTACTGTCAGGGAGACTGGAATGGGAATAACGTGCACAGAGCTACTGTCAGGGAGAATGGAATGGAATAACAAATCACAGTGCTACTTGTTCAGGGGAGGGAGGAGTGGGAAAAATAACAATCACGTGGTTACTGTCAGGGAGGGAGAGTGGGAATAACATCACCGTGGTTACTGTCATGGGAGGCTGCAGTGGGAATAACATCACCGGTGTTACATGTCAGGGGTCTGGGAGTGGAATAACATCACATTGGCTACTGTCAGGGAGGGAGGAGTGGGAAAAAACATCACAGTGCTACTGTCAGGGAGGGAAGGAGTGGGAATAACATCACCGTGTGTTACATGTCAGAGGACTGAGTGGGATAACATCACCTGGTTACTTCAGGGAGCTTGAGTGGGAATAACATCAAACGTGGCTACTGTCAGGGAGGCTGTAGTGGGAAAAACATCACCGTGGGCTACTGTCAGGAGGCTGGAGTGGGATAACATCACGTGCTCTTCAGGGAGACTGAATGGAATAAGACATCACAGTGGCCTACTGTCAGGGAGACTGGAATGGGAATAACATCACAGTGGCTACTGTCAGGGAGGGAGAGTGGGAAAGAACATCACCGTGGTTTACTGTCAGGGAGACCTGGAATGGGAATAACACGAACCGTGGCTACTGTCAGGGGGGAGGAGTGGGAAGAACATCACCGTGGCTAACTGTCAGGAAGACTGGAATGGAATAACATCACAGTTGGCTACTGTCAGGAGACTGGAATGGGATACCATCACAGTTGCTACTGTCAGGGAGGGAGGAGTGGGAATAACATCACCGTGGTTACTGTCAGAGGAGGAGTGGGAATAACATCACCGTGGGTTACTGTCAGGAGGCTGGAGTGGGAAATAACATCAACGTGGGTTACCTGTCAGGGAGGCTGGAGGTGGAATACAGCACAGTGGCTACTGTCAGGGAGGAGGAGTGGAATAACATCACAGTGGCTACTGTCAGGGAGGGAGAGATTGGGAATAACATCACTAGCGTTTACTGTCAGGGAGGCTGGAGTGGGAATAACCATCACCGTGGTTACTGTCAGGGAGGCTGGAGTGGGAATAACATCAGCCCCGTGGCTACATGTCAGGGAGGCTGGAGTGGGAAAAACAACACCTGTGGCTACTGTCAGGGAGGCTGGAGTGGAGAATAACATCAATCCACCGTGGCTACTGTCAGGGAGACTGGAATGGGAATAACATCACTGTGGCTACTGTCAGGGAGACTGGAATGGGAATAACTCACAGTTGGCTACTGTCAGGAGGGAATGATGGGAATAACATCACCGTGGTTTACTGGTCAGGGAGGCTGGATTGGAATATCATCACCGTGCTACTGTCAGGAGGCTGGATGGGAATAACCACCGAGGTCAACTGTCAGGGAGACTGGAATGGGAATAACATCACAGGTGCTACTGTCAAAAGAGGGAGGAGTGGGAATAACGATCACCGTGGTTAATGTTCAGGGAAACTGGAGTGGGATTTAACACCACCGTGGCTACGTCAGGATGGAGGAGTGGGAATAACATCACCGTGGCTCACTGCCAGGGAAACTGGAGGTGGGAATAACACCACCATGGCTACTGGTCACGGAGGTTGGAGTGGAGTAACATCACCGTGGCTACTGTCAAGGAGGCTGAAGTGGAAATAACGCCCACCGTGGCTACTGTCAGAGGCTGGAGTGGGAAAAACATCACCGTGGCTACTGTCAGGGAGGCTGGAGTGGGAATAACGCCACCGTGGCTACTGTCAGGGACCTGGAGTGGGAATAACGTCACCGTGGCTACTGTCAGGGAGGCTGGAGTGGGAATAACGCTCACCGTGGCTACTGTCAGGGAGGCTGGAGTGGGAATAACATCACCGTGCTACTGTCAGGAAGACGGAGTGGGAATAACGCCAACCGTGGCACTGTCAGGGACGCTGGAGTTGGAATAACAATCACCGTGGCTACTTTCCAGGGAGAGTGGATTGGGAATAACGCCACCGTGGCTACTGTCCAGGACGCTGAGTGGAAATAACATCACCGATGCTACAGTCAGGGAGGCTGGAGTGGGAATAACGCCCCGTGGCTACTGTCAGGGATTCGAGTGGGAATAACATTCACCGTGGCTACTGTCAGAGGGGCGGATGGGGAATAAGACCAAGAAAAGTGTTATATATTTAATAGAGTTTTGTGGGGGGGGGGGGGGGGGGGGGGGGGGGGGGGGGGGGGGGGGGTTGAAAAATTAACTTTAGCTACTGTTTGAGGGCGACCGATTTTGAATTCAAATCATGAATCCAAATCTTGAATTATGAATATAATAATATATGAATAAACAATAAATTATTGCGTGTACTCACTGTCAATCCAGCCTCTTACACACATCGTTACCATACCTTTGCCACGTTGAGGCAGTGGTTCGTCTTTAAGACCACCCCCCCATTCGCCTTCCCCAGGTCCATAGTCCAGGCATCCATCCGTGTGCCCCCGGATGTCCCCCTTTTCTCAGCTTCCCTAAGGTCCCTCGCTCTCTCTCTCTCCTCTCTCTCTGCCTTTCCAGCCTCAGAGCCCTTCCCCAGGTCATGTATCCAGGCATCCATCCGCCGCTCCGATGTCTCTCGCCCCTTTCCCCACTTAACACAAGATCAGCTCAACTGCATGTATTCATGCTTCCCCAGTCCATGTATCCAGAATCCATCCGCTCGCTCCCGATGTCTCCTCTTCCCCCTACTTACACAAGGTCAGCCTCACCACAACCTTCCCCAAGTTTATGAATCCAAAATCCATCCGAGCTCGCTTCCGGATGTCTTCCGTTTCCACTTACCTAAGGTTCGGCGGTGCTTCCACCCGGATCAGTGTCCCTCTCAGGATTCCACTTGTGTCACCTGAGTGGACTCCCTTCCCCACATCCTCCTGCGTCAGCGGTATTCTTGCTTTCCTAAGATCATGTATCAGGAATACCATCCGTCACCGCCGGTTGTCCTCCCTTCCCACTTTCCCAAGGTCCATCCTCAACTTCATGTAGTCTTTGCCTTTCCAGGTTCATGTATCCGATGAATCCATACCGCTCGCTCCGATGTCTCCCCCTTCCCCACCTTACCCAAGGTCAGCCTCAACTGCAGTATTCATGCCTTCCCCAGGTTCATGATCCAGGAATCCATTCCGCTCGCTCCGGATGTCTTTCCGTTTCCCACTACCTAAGGTCGCGGTGACTTCCCCGGATCATGTGGCCAGGAGTCCTACTTTTGTCATCCTGAGTGACTCCCTTCCCCACTTCCCCAGAATCACGGTGCCTTCCCCTATCAAGTCGTCCTCCAGGAGTCCACCTATTCACCTCAGGTGGACTCCCTTCCCCACTTCCCCAAGTCAGCGTTTGCCACCTTCAAGTGACCTCGCTGCATGGAAACTTTTTTTTTTTTTTTGGGGGTTCCCCCCCCCCTTTTGTCTAGCTGGTCTACGGTAGAACTGTCCAGGTGGGTGAATTACTTGGAGGTGACCACACACAAAAACTGCCGTCCGAGGAATTACACACCCACCAAACAGCCCGCAACCGTAGGTCAGCTAGAACGCCACCAAGCTGCCTCACAGTTTCCGCCACCCTCCGAGAGGCTAATTAACGTAAATTTTGGAAATCCTTTTATATTACATGTATGAATTAGATTCTAAAGTACGAATTTCTTCTTGATTTTCGTTTAAAAGTATTTGTAAGTGGTTTTTATTTTTATGTAGATGAATGTCCAAGTGTTGAAGAACTTTTCCACCTCCACAAAACTGTATTAAATATTACACTGTTTTTCATTTTTATTTATTTATTGTCATTTCATAGGACAGTGAAAGACTAACAAGCCACAAACATACACATATATATGTATTTTTACGTACATTTATACGCATAGTTTAGCGGATTATGACGACATTCTTCGTCACAAAGGCTGTTATAGCCCATATATAAAAGTAAATAATATTAATTTAAAATATTGGAACCGAAAAGTAATTATCTCACAAACTAATTTTATTAATAAAATTTCGGAACCTTTCTACTAACCTAACCTCAGTTTCTACTAACCTTAAAACCTCAGTTTCTACTAACCTTAACCTCAGTCTACAACCTAACCTCAACAGATGCTTCCACTAGGAAAACTTGGGTGGGGGGGCATCAGGACTATAAGTAAAAGATCACCAGAAAATGCATTTTCCATTGTTGCCACAGAATCCAACAAAATTTTATAGCTAACGCAAGCGTAATCCGACAAAAAGTTGAAGCCGTTACATTTCACAGATGACACATAAGCCACTGAAATGATGATGCTTTTCTTAATTTTCTTATGTAAGTCAGAACAATGCTTAACGCGCCTCTGAATAGTAGGCAATTAAATTCAATCAAGAAAAAGTAAGACGAGGTCCCATTTTGGGTTAAGAACCCCTCACCAGTATCTAAGGGTTTGGTTAGGTTAAGGTTCGTCAGGAAACAGACAAGTGTTTCCGACGCGGTCTTACGATGATGACCCGCTGTTGGAGCTTTTGTCATCTGACCGAGCCTTCCGCAGGCTAACCGTCCACCCCCTTTAAATATTATGGTAGTGTCATGGAAAATAATGTAATAATGTAAAGTAATTCTAAACCATTTTGAGAATAATATTTGTGGAACAGCACCTCCCATTCCATTAAATATACCTACTGTTTTATTAGATACACAGTTCCCAAATTTCAATGTCGATGAGATGAGCCTATTAACAGTTGTCACACAAAGAAAATTTGGAATGGGGATTTGTATATGTATATAGGGCACGCAAATAGTGTCCAAAGAAATCTTGCCCGAGATTTTGAAGCCCAAACGAATATGTTTGTTCTCAAGCAATAAACGAAAGTAATTTGAAAAAGAAATTTAAGATGTTTGAAGAAATGTTCCGATCTTGATCTCCTTCGTTAAACTAAAAACATCGGTGGGCACAGCTAAAACCAAAAAGTTAGCTTCGCTAACCGCTAATACCGCTAACTAAAAAATAGCTCACCTAACCTAAACCACTAACTTTTTCACTGTATGTGGCATGACAGTACTTGTTAGTGTCAGTAAAGACTCACAAATCAGCTAAAGTAATAACACTGGAAAATTGGAATCCTGAAGCAAGATGGAGGGATGCTAGATGTTAAGTGAATGAGGTTAGGAATGATTTAGTCGTGGAAAATTATTGCTTTGTGGTGATATGATAATTTAGTGTGGGAGAACGGTTGTGGAAGGTACAGTGGGAAAGTTGAAAGTGCTTGAGTAAATAATAATGTGGAAGCTTACCTCACCTCAGCAACATCGCAACATGTCCAGTATACAAGAACAGTAATGTAATGCAGAAAAACGGTACGTGCAACACGCCAAGCAATGCAAAATGACCCTGTGAACCATAACTAATATTTTTTAATTTATCTCTCAAACAGGTTTAGTGTTTGAATGTGGAAGAATGGCTAATGTAATTTCCTATTATTAAAACAGGACAATTGGTTTACCGTCAAATTACCGTCCAATAAGCCGACTCTCAATTTTAGGCAAATTACTATTGTCAATAATAACTGAGATTATATAGAAGCCATCTCGATATGCATAGCTGGTTAATGATACCCAGCATGGATTCCACAAGCGGGCCGGTCCCTTGTCTAAAACTAATTTATTAACTTTCTTCAGTAAAGCTTTTTGAGGCTGTTTGACCACGATAAAGAATTTGATATTATTTACTTAGATTTTTTAGTAACTCTTTGATAGAGTTCCGCACCATAGACTGTTAAAGAAAGTGGCAGCTCATGGCAATTGGGGGAAAAAGTGCTCTCGTGGTCGTCGAGTCCAGGCTCATTGATCAGAAGCAGAGTGCGTCCATAAATGGGTTTTAAATCCGAGTGGGGATCTGTAACAAGTGGCGTCCACAGGGATCATCTTGGGCCCGTTGTTGTTTTATAATATATATCAATAATCTTGATGAGGGAATTACTAGTGATATGAGCAAGACCCTCCCGATGACACAGATAGGTAGATAATTGATTACAAACGTAGATGTTATGGAACTTCAGAGGATTTAAACAAACTCTCATTCTTGGTCAGAAAAGTGGCAAATGCAGTTCAATTAGATAAAATGTAAGGTCTGAAGCTTGGAGTGCCCATAAACCCTAGAACATATAAGTTATATGATGTAGAAATTAGCCATACAGATTGCGAAAAGGACTTGGGGTTATGTGAGCAGCAACCTTAAACCAAGACAGCAAGCCTAAGCATACGAAAAGCCAAATAGATTACAGGATTTATATCAAGAAGTGTAAGCAACAGAAGTTTCCAGAGGCATACTGCAGCTTTAATACATTCATTAGTAAGGCTTCACCTAGATTATGCAAGCTCAGTTTCTGGTCTCCATATAACAGAATTGACATAAATCGTTCGAAAAATTCAGCGTAGGATGACTAAATAATACATAGCCATTAGAATATCTACTTATGAAGAAGGATTGAAGACATCTTAAGTTACATTCACTTGTTTAGACGAAGAATGAGGGGAGACCTTATCGAATTGTATAAGTGGTATATAAGTATTAATAAAGGGAATATTAATAATGTCTTGAGGATTCCTCCCAAGAGAGAACCCGCAGATAAATGGATTTAAATTAGATAGGTTTAGATTTAGAAAGGACAGTGGAATATTGGTTTGGACATAGGGTAGTTGATGTGTGGAACAGTCTACCTGGATGGTTATTGAGCAGGGGACTTTGGGTAGTTTCAAATTTAGGTTGATAAGTACATGAGTGGGGAGTGGTTGGATTTGAGTGGGACTGCACTCATAGCTTATTTCTTGGGGGCATTGATAAATTGGGTGGGCAAATGTTTTGTTAGTGGGATAAATTGTAAAGGACCTGCCTAGTATGGCCAAACAGGCCTCCTGTGATAGTGGTTCCCTCCTTCATGATTTCTTATGTTAACAGTGGAGTAACTTAAATACACAGGAAAATTACTACTGTAACATGCAATGACTGCATACTAACACATAAATATTAGTGTTTTGTGTTTGCCTGTTAGATTAAACTCAAGGAAAAATATGTTTAAGATTGTGATTGATCGAGTGACGGAAAAACACAAAAAAATAAATATGAAGACTGTCTAGAAAAGTACCACCATAATAACAATATAACAACACAAAACTGTACAGTAACAGTAACACACAAGAACAAAACTGTAACACATAAAAGAAAAATACAGTAAACATACAGCAGAACCGTACAGAGTACATAAATATCACACAAGAACATACAAGAACAATATATAAAATAAGGGAAGAGTAGAGCAAGATAACAGTAATACATAAAACCAGGAATAATTGAAGACATTAAGACAGAGTTGTACTGGCCCAGGTGTAACATCAACATCAACAATCACTTTTTCGAGAGGTTGACTCTCCCATTTGTACATCTTATTTTCTTTCTTTTTTTTTATTGATGTTTGTGAATATTTTTCTCAATATAGTGAAGGTTGATAGAAGTGACAGACGGGAAAATTAAAATTCTTTAATAATTCACAAGAATGTTTTCCTTGCTATATCCAGTACAAGACTCTCTCAAACTGTTACTTCCTATCTTCATATTATCATTAAGGATAATCTAGAAAATACTATGGTAACAGCATTCCTAACATCCCGATATTCAGAATTTCTATTAAATATATAAAACAATTTAAATACAAACTGAAATCACATATCACTAACACATCACTAAGACATGCAAAATCACAGTCATTACTCTAAATCACAAATCATTACTGCAAATCCACAAACACCGCAAAACCATTTGATCTATAACTATTGTTATCAAGTAGGAGGTAATTTATCTCGAATTTTTAAAAGTGTGGTGAACCAGCAGGTCCCTCAGACTTCACTTAATATACTATAAAACAATACACTTATAAGGAGAGGTGTGGTCCCCATGATGTCTGTGTGAGAAAGTACACATATGTGCATGAGAATGTTTGCACACATGTGAGTGACACAGGGGTTGGATATAGTAATATACTGTGCTGGGGAAATTGTGTTTATAAAAATATTCTAGAGGTCTGGTCTTCCCGACGGGGCCTCGGGGGCGTTGACCCCCCAAATTCTCTCCATGTATATTATCCCAGGGAACGAGAGAATTTGTTGTGTGGTGTGTGTGTGTGTGTGTGTGTGTGTGTGGTGTGTGTTTTTGTGTGTGGGGTTGTTTTTGTGGACTTTTCAAGTGACTTGCTATATATAAAAAGACGAACTGCCACAAAAAGGGGAACTGATAATTTTTTAACAATTTCTTGGTGGGAAGACAGAGTTACATACGGACACAATATAAACAATAATTGTAAACAAAACAAAAATAATGAACAGCTTTTGTCCCCGTGTTGTTTGGACAGTTTACAACTGTGACACAGTTTTGTTTCTGTACAGTTTACAAATGCCCAGTTTTTTCGGTCAGTTTAAAACTTGCACAGTCTTATATACAACTGCAAAATATTGTTTAAGTGGGAGACACTGTTGTGGAAGATTAGGAAAGTAAGGATTCAATAAAGAACTTATCCACACACACACAACACAAAACACACACACAACAAACACACACACACACCACACACACACAAATATATATATATATAAAATAATTATAATATATTATATATATAATAAAAAATTTTGGGGGGTTGGGGTGTGTGTGTGTGTGGTGTTTGGTGTGGTTCGCTTGTGCAATATTGTGTAAGAGGTGATGAGTGTTTTTATTATGTTGTGTGTGCGTGCAGTTGCGTTGTTTTGTGCGTGTATGAATGATGGTGACCAGCAGGCTTGCGTTGCACAAATGTGCAAATGGAGTGAAATAAGAGTGTTGTAAATTTTTTTACAGTATCTTAAATAGTT
>NW_026506605.1:0-21587 GCF_026875155.1 Cherax quadricarinatus
TTTTTCCCCTTTTTTGTTATCCTGAAGGGTTTTAATCAATGTATGTATAGTATTTTATCATTTCTGGGCGCTTTTAATTTTAAATGTTGTGAAATTTACGTGGGTGGGGTGGGGTGACCGGGTTTGGTATCATACTACCACACCTGATTTTCTTACGATAAACACTACTGCCTTCGTCCTCATTACAACTACAAATTTTTTTTGAGGTAATTAATTGTGTATTTTACTTTTGGTTTTTTAATGCTTGTTCTATTGCTAACTTAATACATGTAGTGGACCTCAACAGGATTTTAAACCTTTCCTGAGGCTCATCTTAATCAAAATTAATCGTTAGTCAAGTTAATTTTCCCCATAAGAAAAAATGGAAATCAAAATTAATCCGTGCAAGACACCCCAAAGTATTGAAAAAAAAAAAATTTTACCACATGAAATATTAATTTTAAACACACAAACTGAAGAAGACATGCCCCGTTACATGACACTTACCTTTATTGAGATCTGGTGATAAAATGATGGATGGGAGGGGAGACGTTGATCTTGTTAGTGTTTAGAAGGGGGAATCCCCTTCCATTAGCACTTGAGGCAGCAAGTCTTTTTCTGGGGTTTACTTCCCTTGTTCTTTTAATGCCACTAGGCCCAGCTTCAGAGTCGCTGGACTTCTGTCGCACAACATATCTGTCAAGAGGCCTGTACCTCTGTTCCTTTATCCTAAAGTGTTTCACAACATTGTCAGTGAATAGTCACCAGCACGGCTTGCAATAGCTGTGTGAGGGTGATTTTCATCAAAAAAAGGTTTGCACTTCAAGCCACTTTGCACACTTTTCCCTTTAATCTTTGAAGTAGGCAACTTCAATTTCTCTCTCCCCTCCTCCGAAGCAGTTTCCACAGGTGTGGCCTCTTACTGTTGAAGATGATCTAGCACCTCATCAGTGGTTTGTTCTTCTTTGGGTCCTCCCCCACCCAACTCTTCCACATCCTCCCCACTAACCTCCCCAAATATGAGCACTAGTTCCAGGCATTTTTTTCCTGTTCACCTGGATGTTAGTCAACTGTTGTGGGTCGCATCCTGGGGGACAAGATTAAGAACCCCCAATGGAAAAAGTTAGTCCTCGATGATGCACTGCTTTCTTGGGGTTTAACCTGGGGGGGTAACCCCCCGGGGGGTTAATCGTGTCTGGGTAATTGTTTCCGTTAGCCACCCCAAAAAAACCACACCACATTTTCGAGTAATACAGCGTGGGGGTGCAGCAACAAAAAACAGCGACTGGGGTGGCAGCGGGCTGAAACCTTTTGGCAGAACAGCTTCCTTTGATTGTCGTTTTCTTACCCACAATAGTGGAGGGTTGATTGGGGTTTATTATAAAACCGCCCAGCTCAGAGACACGCACCCCCACTTTCTACTTTAGCAATGTTTCTTTCTTCATAGTAATTCTCCCCCTTTTTTGCTGTGGGGTTGGCACTAGAAGCTTTTTTGGGGCCCCAAGGGAAACTTTTTTTGCAGGTGCAATCATACAAAGGCGTGAAATATGAAATGTTCCAGTTGTTGTTTTTTTTTGGGAAAGCGACCGCGGTGGGGCTGGTTTGTAAAAACTAAACCCCCAAAGGGGAAAAGGAGGCCTAGGCCAAAGGGAGGGGTTTTTTAACGGAACGATAGCGCTGGTCGGGTTTTTTTAAGCGTAGTTGGGAAATTTTTGCTTTTTTAAATGTACGCAGTCAGTTTTATTTTTTAATCGATGCTCGCGGGTTAAAGGGTCCACGTATAGTTAGGTAAATTTATTACCGGATTTAAAAGTGGAAAAAACGGTGTTCTGCTTTCCGGCGATGCCCGTTTTTGGTGTACCCTAGAACCAAATCGTATAAGTGGGGCCCTACGTCCCCTTGAAATTACAGGGGCCCCCTCGGCATCACCCTAATCGTTCCAAAAGGTCACCTAAAACCGAAATATTTCCCTGAGTTTAAATTAAATAGCCAAAAATTTAACAAAAATCATTTTTTTCAAGATTAATTGTAGTTTACTACACAAAAAAACAGTTTATTTAGGAGGGATTCAGCAATGGGTCTATGAAGGAAAAGGTGAATCACAGAATGGGGGGAAAAAAGGGTGAGTGGTATTTTGGACCCTGTGGAGACAAAAAAAATTGCCTTGAAGAAAAAAAGGGGAAGTAGAGGTAAGTTGTACCACACTTGTTGGGTGTAAACAGGGTGTGATTTTTGAAAACGAGGAGAAGACGGGGGGAGGGGAAAAATGTCATGTCGGGCAATGTGTGGTGTAATATAAGCAAAATTTGTGTTCGAAATTAGGAAAAGGTGTAGATTACCAAAACAATCACCCGAGGGCTGGGGGAGGCTTGAGGTGGTTCGGACATGTAGAGAGAATGGAGCAAAACAGAATGATTAGTGTATAAATCTGTTGGGGGAAGGCGGGGTAGGGGTCGGCCTAAGAAGGGTTGGAGGGGGGGTAAAGAAGGTTTTTTGGGGCGAGGGGCTTGGACTTCCACAAACGTGCATGACAAATTTTATAGGAGTGAATGGAACAAATTATTTTTAACCCTTTCGGGGTTCGGCCATACGTAGGCTTATGCCCCCGAGTTTTGACGTAAGTTGCCTAAATTCTAGCGCCTCAAACTAGTGAAGGAAAACGGTAGGGCCCACAATGAAAAAAAGGGGTCGTGGTCAGGTGCACGTATAAAAAAAAACCTGCGCACCAACGTAATGAGAAAAAAAAAAAAAATTTTGACCGGTTTTTTTGGGTTAAAACGCGACTTTGACGTATTTTTTATTTTGGTATTTTGGTTGTTTCTAGTTTCCTGGTCTCTTTTTAGAATGGAAAAACTATTACAAAATTGAGGTTTTTTTGGGTTTTTCAATGAAAAAATCCCTTTAAAAATTTACCAAAATAGCGAAATGTTCGATTTTTTCCAAAGTTCAAAAGTAAACAAATCATGCCAAGCTTCCAATACCGTAATGGTGAGTCTAATATTTTTCACAAAGGGGGTATTTATTTTACCCTTTCTACATAAGAGTAGTCGCATAACATAAAACTTCTATTTTTTGTAAGAATAAAAATTCAAATTGGGGAAAACATAAAAAAATGTAAGAGGGGCCTGGGGATTTTGATAATAACAGAGGAAATGTTTTTTTATGCCAGGGAAAGTCTGTCTTGTTTTTTCGGGGCCCCCATTTGGAAATGGCATCTTTGAACTTGTGTGAAATTGGCAAAAAAATTTTAAATTCTGACACTTTATTGGATAGTTGAAATTGGAAAAGGGTGGTTTTTTGTACTCGTTCGATAGAAAAAAAAGGAGTTTTTAGCGAAATAGTTATATTTTTGTCAACTAGTAACCCGGAATTGGCCCAAAATGAGCCAAAATGGGGGAAAATCGCCGCTGCGTAAAAAATTTTTGAGACCGCTAAATTTTGCGGGAGGAATTTCGTAAATTTTCCATCAAATTTAAATTTGGTGTCATTTGACGGGAAAAAATTCTCTATCTTTTTTTAGGAAATTTTTTTTTTTTTTTTTTTTTTTTTTTTTTTTTTTTTTTTTTTTGGGGGGCCTTTGTTCGGGTTTTTTTTTCCTTGTCTTTTTGTTTTTTGGGGCCCTTCGGTTGGCTCTTTTTTTGTTTTGGGCTTGCTTTTTTTTCCCTTTTTTGTTTTTTTGGGGGTTTCTTGTCTCTTTTCTGGGGGTTCTGCTGTTTGTTTTGCCCTGTCCGGGTTCCGTTTTCGTCCCTCCCCCGCTCGTTTTTTTGGCCGTTTTCCGGCGTTTTTTTTCTTTTTTTTTTGTCTTTGGGGGGGTTCTCTATCTTTTTGTTTTTTTTTTTTTTTTTTTTTTTTTTTTTTTTTTTTTTTTGGGGGCCCTTTGCTTTGGGGGCCGGGCACCTGGGGTTTCTTGGGGCTTTTTGGGGTCCCTCTTTTGGGGTTGGGGTGCCCCGCTTTCTTGGTGGGGTCTTTTTCCTCTGTTGTTTTTTGCGTTTTTTTTTGGGTTGCCCCCTCTGCCTTTGGGGGTTTGGTTTTTTTCTTTTTCGGCCACCCTCCTTTTGGGGGGTTTGGCCCTTTCTCTCTCTCTGTCTCTCTGTCTCTTCTCTGTCTTTTTTTTCTGTTCTCTTCTTCTTTTTTTCTTCTCTTCTTTTTGCCTCCCTGTCTTCTTTGTCTCCTCTCTTCTCTTTTTCTCTCTCTGTCTCTCTTTCTCTCTGTCTTTTCCTGTTTCTCTTTTCTCTCTTTTCTTTCTGTCTTCTTTTTCTCTGTCTCTCTCTTTCTCTCTTTTTTCTCTTCTTTCTCTCTTCCTCCTCCTCCCCTGTCTCGTCTCTTTCCCCAAAAAAACAAACCCCAAGGGGGTGGCCCAAAAAGAAAAAGAAATTTTCTTTTTAAAATTTGTAATTTATACAAGAGAAAAGGGTTACTAGCCCCTTGCTCCGGCTTTTTAGTCCCCTTTTACAACACGCACGGTTACGGAGGAAGAAATTTTTACTTTCGGGGAAAGAGGAACTAAACAAAAAAAATAAGAAAAAAAGAAAAAGGGGGGTGTGTTGTTTATATTGCTTGTTAGATGTGTAGTGTGGACCAAGTGTAAGTGAAGAGCAAGAGGCCCTTTAAAATTTTGGAAAAAAGAAAACCCCAAATTTAAAAAAAAAAGGGGGTTCCTTTCCCCGGGGGGACCTTTTGGTTTTTTTTACTATTAAAACGGGTTTTTAATAAAAAAAAAAACAAAAAACAAAAAAATAAAAAAAAAATTTAAAAAACCTTTTAAATTTTTTCCCCTACCTTTTTTGAAAATTTTTGGTTTGGGGGAAAAGGGAAACTTTTTTGGAAACCCCCTTAAGGTTTTGGTTAAAAATTGGGGGGCTTTTTGTTTTTTCCCTTAATGTTTTCTCTACACCCCCCCATTAAATTCCCCCCTTTAACTCCCCCCATTAAGAGGCCTTGGGGAAAAAAACCGGGCTTTTCCCAGAGAACATTCCCCCAATCCCCCCCTTTCAATCCCCCTCCCCTTTTTTTTTTTTTCCCCCCCCTTTTTTCCCCCCTTTTTTTGGTTTTGGGGGTTTCTACACCTATTTAAATAAAAAGGATTTCCGGGGAATTTTTTTTTGGCGGGGGGTTTCCGGGAATTTCGGGGGTTGGCCCTTCTCTTCCGGGTTTCCCCGGGGTAGCTTTGGGGGTTTTTGGGGAAGGGGTACCGGGTTTGGGGGGGGTTGGCAAAGGGTTTTTTTTGGGAAAACCCCCCCCTTTTTTCCCCGAAAGAAATTTTTTTTTTCCCGGGGGGGTTCTACATTTGGGTTTATCTTTTTGCTATCTGCGTTTTTTTAGGTCCTTTCACGGAGGGGGATTTTGGTTTCTTTTTAGGAATTTTTTTCCCCTTTTTTTTTTTATTCTTTTTTTTTTTTTTTTTTTTTCAAAAAAAAGAAAGAAGAAAACCAAAACCAGGCAGCCTGTCCATAAACCCTTTCCTCCCCCCCGGGCCCTTCTTGATCCCGCACCTTTTCCCTTGACCCGCCCGTTTTTGGGGCCACTCTTCAGACACCCCTCAGGCCTCTTTTTTAACCTCTTGCCGGTGCTTTTTCCCTCACCCGTTCAGGTACTGGGGTTTCGCTGACCCCTTCGTTTTTTTGGGAAACCTTGCTCGCCTCGGGACTATGCTTGGGCCTCTCCCTTATGGTGCACCCCAATTTTCAAATCGCCGCCCCTTTTCCATTCGGACCAACTCGGGTTTCCCACCCCTAAAACGAACCCGAAAATTACCGGGCTGATGATACTTCTCCACCTTCTTGTTCTTTCAAACGATCACACGCCCTTCATTTCCTTCCCCACGTTCAGTTTCGGGACTGAAATTTGGGTAAATTCTTCATTTTTCCGACCAAATTTCCCTCTACTCCTTTTTCTGACCCAGTTTTGGCCCAAGGGAAACCCCAAACCCCATGTTGGTAAAGTTATTTCTTTTCAGCTCTTAAGGGCGGTAGCGAATCATCCCCTTTACAGTTTTCTACCCGGGCCCTAAAGGAGCTCTCTGTCTTTCCCATATCGTTTTACTGTTCCTGTCACCTTAAAAAAACTCTTTCCCCTAAATTTTCTTTTTGTGGTACCGTCATCTCCCCCAAAACCTTATTTCCAAAAAAATTTTCCCCAGACATGGGGGCACGGGACATTCTTAAACGCTGGAACTCCAAGTTCTCCAAACCCTCAAGGTAGACCTTACGTTTTTTCCTGCCCGGGGGCGGAAAACGATACCCTAGAATTTGGGGTTGGTCGTTTTAACTTTTGGGACAGCCGAAAAACCCCTTTTTCCCATTTTAAAATAGCAGGACACGGTTACAAGTGAAAGGTGATCCCTACCCCCGCAAAAAGTGTAAAAAATTGCTGGCGATTTGGCCTTCCAGCAAAATTTTTTTGCAAAATCTATCGCCCGAATCCCCGTCTTTGGTGCGATGACCTTTCTTTATTTCTTGAAATCGATCCCCCTTTTGGCCTTAACTGTCTTTGAGGCTCACCCCTTGTACTCTCCCATTGTCAAGTCTTTTTAAAACGAGGGGGAAATCCGTTACCTCAAAGGACAAAAAGGTCCCCTTTTGCCATGGCAGTTTCTAATCTCCCCCCAAAAGGGGGGGGACTCCCCACGTGTTTTTATTCCCGTTTTTTAAAAACGCCCCCCCCAACTTCTGGTTCCCCATCTTCAAACCACCCCCTTCTGTGGTTACCTTTTCCCCTAGTCACTCCTGTATCTAACCCTTTTTTGCTGTCCTCGGCTCAAAAAAGGGGCCCCTCTTCAACGCCTCAGTCTGATTCGCTTCTTCGTGTTTTTTCTCACAACCCTCAGTAACGACGGGGATCTCGTATGACCCCTCCCCCCAACGCCCCTCTACTTCTCAAAAGTAAAAAAAAAGGTCCGTTAACACCCCCCTACCCATTTTTCCACCTTTTCTTTTTTCCCCTCCCTGTCTTTTGCCCCTGGTTCTCCCCCTCCCCACTGGCTCTTTTTACAAGTGTAGAGGTTCCCCACCCCCCTCGTCTGTCCCTTCCCTTTCCCCTGTTCCCTCCCAGGTTTTTTTTCCTCTTCTGCCACCCCCCAAGGTTTTGCCTCTTCTGTCCCCTTCCACGCTTCCCCGTTCCCCCCCACCCTTTCCCCCCCCCCCCTCCCTTGGTAATTTAAAATTTACATTTCCCAATTTTTTTCTCACCCTCCCCCTCCTTTTCCAGTATTGTCTCCCCAAAGAGTCTCTGAATTCCGAAAAAATTTTTAAGCAATTTGAATATTTTGCACAGTTTGGGTCTAAGTCTTCTGACGGGGTAGGATTCGCGCAGTGTTTCGGACCGCCCTCGTTTAAAAGGGGGATTTTTCTACTTCGGCTAGTATTTTTTTGCGAATTTTTTTGCCTTTCCTTTCAGGGACTTATCGTAAAGGGTTCTATGCCGGGGTCTTTTTTTTTGGTTTTGGTGTCTTGCTCCCTTAGTGTTTACGGCTATACAAAAAATTTTATAAAACCTGCCCCTTAGTCCTCCGTATCCAAATTTGGCTAGCCGCTCTTTACCAAACATAAAGATAATTTTTTTTTTTGGGTCCAAACGTCATGTTGAAGTACGGGAAAAAAAAGAAAAAGGGAGACACTGCTGCGCGGGCGCAGTACAAGACCTACCGTTTCATATTTGAGGTTTTCCCTTTTCGGACTATTTTGCTTTCAAAATCTTTTTCCCCTTTTTACACCCGTTGGGAAAAACGTTGGTCTACTAGTTTGGGCCCCCCAAAATTCAATCTATTAAATCAAGTATGGGGGTTTCTTTGGGTGTCCCTTTTATCACCAGTGTCGAGGTTGGGAGTACTCCCCCGTCTTGCATTTGGCTTTCTCGTCTTTTTCAGGGTATCTCTTTGGGGAGGCGCCCCGCTCCCCTTATGAGAATTTTTTGGCTCCATTATCAGTCGCCACATTTTTGTTGGGGCCCCCCCCCCCTTTATTTAACGAGCCGCCCGAATTTACCTTCCCGTCGTCTCGTGTTTTTCGTCCTTATCTCTCTTTTAATTCCCCTTTTCGCTGATGGACCCACCTTTAAACCCGGGCTCTTCATTGACTTTTTGACAAACTAAAATTAAATTCCAAATTTTTTGATACCTTCAAAACCCCTTTTTACTTCAATCTCTTGCTTTCCTCTACCCCCGTATATCCCCTGCCCCCCGTTTTCTGTAAAACCCACTGTCATCCCTCCTCCCTTTGGCATCCAAAAACCCTCGCTTCCTTCCCCACCCTGCCCGCGCTGTATTAGCCCTTGTTTGGGTTTGCTCTTCTTTTTGTTTTTAATAAAATAATCAAAAAACAAGAATTTTTGAAATTTTTTAAATGGGCACACAGGTTTGTGTTCCCCTCAAGGCCCAAAAAAAAAGCCCCGGTTTGGGTCATGACACGTGTGGGGGGAAAAAACCCCGGGCAGGGTTTGGGATGGGTTTTAAAAAGTGGATATTTTTTAATTTTCAGGACAAAATTGGTGTGAAAAAAACGGTCAATTCTAAGCGGGTTTTATAGTTGTTTCTTTTGAAAAATCGGGGGGGTTTCCCCTGTATTTATTTTATTAAAACCCCATCAACAGTTTTCCCCCTCAAGGGAGGGTTTACCCAAAAAGGAAAAAACACTTTCATCATCATTTCCCCATCACTGTCCCCCCTTTGAGATGCTTCCTTTCCTACAGTTTAAAAAAAAGGGAACATCAACTTCCCCCCTTCAGAGCACAGGCACTGTATTCTTCTCCCGGACTCGGGGTCCGGCTTGGGCCCGGTTTTCCCCGATTTCCCCTTTATAAATGTTACCCCGCTTCACTTAATCCTTGGGCCCTTTTTGGCAACAGTGAGCTACCCTGATGAAAAGTCTTTAAGCAGACAGAAGATTGAAATTCTGCTACTGTGTAAGTAAATTAGCCCCCAAGGGTTAGAAAATTATGCAAAGTTTTAAAAATGTTTTTTGAAAATACAAATACTGTTAAAACTTTTTTAAGTTTTTTTTTCTTTTAGGGCAGAAGATCCCTTTTACATGGCACACCAAGAAAAAAAATAGGGTGAAACTTCAAAAACCAAAATGTAATTCTAGAAGAAGGGGACAATTCACATGAAAATTCAGCAAAAGGGGAAAAATTTTCATAAAAATTGGTTAAAAAAAAAGTCGAAGGTTGCAAGGGAATGAATCGATATCTTCCGAGCCCGTGCATAGGAGTTCCCCCTTTGTGTGGTTCACAAGATTTGAAAGCGGGCGAAAAAAGTTTGTAGGGAGGTATCTTGGGTAAAAATGTCAGTGCCCGATTTGGAACACTTCTAAAAACAAAATTTTTCAGCCCGTTCTCCTCCCCTTGTTCCTGAAAAATCAAAATTTCAAATTTTACATGATTATCTAGAGCCCGATGAAATTGGTCATATTAATCCCCTGATTAAGAGTCTTTTGAAAGCAGTGTTAAATATTAGTTTTTTCCAGATACTTGTATAAAAATAAAGGGTTTTTCCCCCCCTGGTTTTAAGGAAAATTCATTGAATGGGTTATAAAGGGAATTTTTCTTTGTTTTCAAAAAATTTAAAATTTTTTTTAAACTTCCCTTTTCCCGATCAAATTTTCAAGGGTGAATGGGTGTCATTTGAGGCAGTGGTTGTGCGGGGTTTTTTTTCCTTTTCAAATTTGGGACTCAGGATGTGGTTATTCCAGGGTTTAACTAGTAGAATTAAAAATCCCTTTTTTTTACATTTTCAGACTTACTTAAAGGGGGTAAACCTCAGTACTGGTAACAGGCTCTTTTGAACTGAATAAGGTTTTGCTTCTAAATTTTGGGTTTTTATTGGCCAATTGGGTTTTTTACAAATTGCATTCTTTGTACCTCCAAAATTTAAAAAAAGATCCCAAAAAAGGGTAAGGTAGTATCCTTTGGAACAATTTCGTTTAAAAATTTTTGTTAAATACATTTCCGGGGAAAAATTGGGGGACCAATGCAAACTTTAAAATTTTTTTTGAAAAGTTAAAAGGGCCTGGATGCATTTTTTATACTTGTTTAGGGGTTTATCAAAAAATTTAAACCCTCCCTTTTGAGTGAGGGTGAGGGGTTTTGGTTTTTGAAGAGGGATTGTTTCCCCTTTACTTTAAATTTAAACAGCAACCCCCCAAAAGTCATTCAGGGTTTTGTTAAAAGGGAAACCCAAATTTCTTATGGTCATTTCCCTTTTTTTGTGTAAAGCTTGAAGATATTTGAAAGATTTTGCTGGCACTGCAGCTCAGTGCTGGACTCGTTCCCGGGCAAGTATGCGAGTATTGGGCAACAAGCAGCATTTTTATACCTTAGTTTTTCCCCGAGATTAAATTTTTTACTGAACATAAAAAAATACTCAGATTATATTTTTCCTTTAAAAAGGCTATAAAAGAAAAATCCCGAAATACAATCAGATATCTCACCCTAGATTACAAATTAAAACGGGCCCTGCATTAAAAAAACCCCAAAAATTAACAATTTTTGTCTGAAAAAGATTTTTGTTTTTGAGAAGGTTTTTGGAGATGTTTTGTTAGGGAGAACTCTTTATTAGTGCAAAATATTAGGGAAAGAATGGATTCCAAACAGATTCAGCTAATAATAAAAAATTATGTTCATAGAAGTGTTAAAGGCTTATTGTTGCTATTGCTGAAAATGTATATATTGTTCAAAAAAAATATTTATTGTTTTATATTCCTAAATACAAACATAAAATTGTTGCTGTAGAAGCATTTTATTTGGTTAAGTCTTAATCATAATTTAGTATAGTACATGACTTGTGTAAGGTACCTGGGCTCAAGGGTGCCAGGTTTGTGTTGTGAACATGTAATTGACTTTGTACTTGTTAAGAGAAGACTATAATTTCACCTGATATAGTGCTGAATTAATGCTTTTGTTTCAGATACAGTAACACTGTGTAACTACCATATTACAGACTGAATAATTCATGCATGGTATTTTTTATCTTAATTATGTTGGACAGTTATCCAGTGCAACAGTTTCCAGCATCAGCGTCACATTTTGTTTGTTTTTCCCCATTGTGTAACTCTCCGTTAGATTAGTAGCTATACAGTAGAAAATTAAGTTTTTCAATGAGCATTAATCAAAGAAGTATTTTTATTGTACAGTACAAAGTAATACTGTACATGTGGCTTAAACACAACGTTACATGTAAAATTTCGATTATGTATGGTACAACAGTGTATTGATGAATTACTTGAAGCAAAATGTATTGCTCTGCTTTTGTATCGGGACAAAGTAGTATCTTATAAGAGAGAATAATATAATTGAAGTCTTTGTACATTTTACATAATCTAATTTTATGAAGTTTGTATAGATTTTTTCATTGTTTTATAATTGTCATGCATCCTGTGTTATAGCACCAACTTGTATATTTATATGGTTGCTCTTGTTCACTTGTCTATCTGTTGGTACTGTAATATATTTTCTTGAGAAAATTCTTGTCCTAATTCGGAAATTCTCTCAAAACATTTTAGTGATAGACTAGGAAGAAAATTGCAAAGTTAAGCATGCTTGGTTATAATCTAGGAAGAACACTAAAATCTAAACATTTTACAGATAGACTATGAAGAACACTGAATTAGACTGTGAAGAACACTGAATTAAAACATTAGTGATAAAGATTACTTGTATGAAAATTTATCTGCATTTTGTATTAATAAGTAAGTTCTATTTACCCTGGAAAGTATCCAGTTAACGTTTAGTACAGCTCTTGCTATATGCTACTGGCCATAATATCAACTGAATCATGAGATGGGGAACGAAGTTATGCTTGGAGTTTTTCTTAATCCCAATATAAAACAGGGGGTATTATTCAGTCTTTGATGAGTAAAAATAAAAATTTTTTACATTTGGCCTCGACACCTGCAGCACTTTAATTTCTGTGAGAAAAAAATATGTTGATATCTAAATTAATTATTAGTCACAGAGTTCAAAACACTAAATTAGATGTTACTGGCACAAGTCCAATACATGCACTGTTTTCACATTCCTCTGCTTTCATCAGGACTGAAATGTTACGGTTACTGGAGATGGTTTTGATGCAAATTGATTTTCACCTCAAAAGTCCCGGTTCTGATTGTCAAATTTTTAAGGGGGACCCCACTAATGTTATCATATTTCTGTACTTATAATTTTAATTCTTTACAATTTGACATTAGTAGTGGAATTCTCCAATTATAAAGAATAACTGTAGTGCCATTTATATGGATTGGAAGTTACTCTGTATTAATGCTTAATTGTTGGAATTGCAAGGTTTCAGAAGTGCGAGTAAATAGGTGGTTTCTGCCTGAGTGGTGCATGTAAGCAATATTTATAGATCATCTCTCTCCATCTTGTTTACATGATCATGGTTAAATGAGGGAAATATAGAAAGTTATTTCTCTAATTGTATATACATTGTGAATCAGTTTAGCTGCTAATTAATGTACTCGGCACTAGTTGTGGTTGCAGGGGTCGAGTTTTAACTCTTGGCCCTGCCTCTTCACTGGTTGCTACTGGGTCCTCTTCCCCATGTCCATGAGCTATCAAACCTCGTCTTAAATCTCATGTTATGGTTCACGCTCCACTACGTCACTTTCTAGGCTATTCCACTGCCTGACAACTCTGACTGGAGAAATACTTCGTACATCCCTTGACTCATCTGACTCTTAACTTCCAATTGTGCCTCTTGTTTCTGTGTCACCTCTCTGGTACAATCCCTGTCTTTGTCACCTTGTCTATTCTGCCGCAGTATTTCACATGTCGTTATCAAAGTCTCCCTGGACCCTCCTGTCATCCAGTGTTAGTCAGGCCTGACAGACAATGATACTTTATGTGTGTGCATGTACGTGTACCAAAGTACATGCACATTTGTTATGCACGTACATGCATTCACCTAATTGTACTTAATCTACTTGTGTTGCAGGCGGTAGGGTCTTAGCTTCGGGCCGGGACTTCTGTGGCCATTATTAGTTTCATCCTGGTGTGAGCCCTCATACCTAATAAAAACTGTATGAATTCTGTCTCTTACCACTTTCACTATCTAGGTCATTTCCTTACCCACCTTTTCATAGAACTCTATAAGATTTGCAAGACAGGATTTATCTTGAAAAACAATGCTGATGGTTATGAATCTACTCATTTCCAAGTGCTCAATATTTTCTTCATAATCTTCTCCATCACTTACAAACTATTATGTTTTGGACTCAGGCCTGTTGTTTAGTGCAACATGTCTATTGCCTTTTTTTGAATACAGCCTCTCCTCACTTAAGCTGCATACTCGTTTACTGATGCCTCTGGGCCTTATGAGGGGCTTTCTGACCTGTATTCATACCTAAATAATGTATATTAGAGCTATTTTCCTCTTTTCTGTTAATATCAATAGACAGAAACAATACTGTATATACATTTAAAAATATTCCAGGTATATTATAGATGGTGCAAAAAAGGTGACATTAAAGTTATATCATAGACGGTTGATTCAAACTCAATACTCACTTAGCACGAATTCGGTTAACGGGCATGATCGTAGGAGCGGAACTCTAATCGGTCTAAGTGTGGAGAGGCTTTACTGGGGACTACATTCACTGTTTTTCAGATGCTGGCAGCTGCCCTGGTGTCACAATTAATTTGTTGAGATGCTACCAATGGTTCACAAGTTCCTCTCTCTCTTGCAGAACCCAGATAGATGTTGTCTGGTTTATCACCTTAGAGAGTAACTAGGTTCACTCATTGTTTCTTCACCTGTTCTGTGGTCTGTTTGCTGTCCAGTACTCTTTGAAGCATTCGTGGTACATGGCAGTGTTCCTTTGATTCCACTGAGATTACCTCCCTAAACCCCCCCCCACCCCACCACCCCCACCACCAACCCACCCACCCCACCGTTCATTCAGCTCTCAGACTTCTGGGTCATTCCTTCACCTCATACCTTTGCCTTGGTTACTCTTCCTTCTGCATGTGGCTGTACACCAGCCTTTTGCTTCAATTTGGTTTTTGATGCTATGTCATTCTCAAATTTTGTTGGTCAGCTTCTCTTGCTAACACACATTCTTTCTGGTTTTTCTGCCTTGCTTCCCTATCACTGGCAGTTTTTGCTTCCTGTGTGTGTTCCATATTCTTGCATTTTTAGCTTTTTCCTCCTTTCCTCTGTATGAGCTGTGGGGTCATTCGTTCTTGCTCATATCTTTCCATCTACATACTCATTGCATGTAGCCTTTCCTTCTAGCTCCCTTTCCCATGGGCATGCTGCCTTAGGTTATTGCTTCATAAACATAGTATCCTCTGAAATCAGGTTTGTCTTTTTACTTTCTATGTTCAGTTCCCTAAGGTATTCGAACCTCAGCAATGCATGGTCACTAGCAGCAAGGGGCCTATCAAATTCGATGTTCACTACACTAGTCCACTTAAGGGTGGAATTTTCAAAGGTCCAGCTCACTGGTTTTCGTCCCTCTAGTGTCCCTGACGTGTTGATACGTGGAGTTTTCCATCACCTCAGCAACTGAGCTCTTCATGTTTGACAGTCCTCCATATGGTTCCAGACTTTCAAATTTAGTTTCCTTATGGTTGAAGCCTCCAATGTCTGTAGTTTGCATTGCCTGTGCGGGCTCTTCTAGCTACCTCTCTTATTATGTCTATCATTGTCTTGTTGCTTGTCCTCGTTATCCTGTCCTGGTCTTCTGTTGTGGGTGGGTTGCACTCATTGCTAATTGTTACCTTGGGTTCCCAGATTCTGCGTGGATCTTTTACATAGCATTCAAACCCTTCTCAGTTTATTCCTTTCATTG
This sequence comes from Cherax quadricarinatus, assembly GCF_026875155.1. Classification (NCBI taxonomy): domain Eukaryota; kingdom Metazoa; phylum Arthropoda; class Malacostraca; order Decapoda; family Parastacidae; genus Cherax; species Cherax quadricarinatus. Next base: position 14,760 of record NW_026506605.1, read on the forward strand.
ACCTCAAAACTCCACTGGTTCTTGATTAGCAGTGCTTACTCTTCCACTGCTCTGTTTCTTATGTCCTTTCTTTTTACATTTATTTGATATTCTGGGGAAACTAATCTGTAATCACATCCATGAGTTATTTGGTTTTGCTACATAGTTGGGGAACATCTCACTATTCCTTTTTCCATTCAACACTTTTATTTATTCTTTCATTAGCATACACTTTCATTTTCTCATCAATACTGTGTTCGTTTCATAGGCCCTGTTCTAGTTCTCTGTTTTGGTGTCATGGAGTGGTTGTATGGAAGGGTGGTGGTAGTGGTGGTGGCTCTTACACTGGTGGGTTGGGTCTATGGGTAGTATAATATGAGGGTGGTTGGGACTGGGATGAGGGTGGGGTTTGTAGAAGGGATCCTCGAACAGCAGGGGTTTGATTGGGGGAGTAGGTGAGGGAGGATTGGGAGGAAGGGAATGTTTCTATTTTTAAGAGTTAGTGCCTGAGTGGAGAGGGAAGGGGAGGGATTGAGGGGCTATTGTGTTGGAACTTCATGTTCGGCCTTAGATTGGCTTGCACCTGGTTGGTGCTGAGCATGGTGTCACCTGGAGGTGGAGCTCTGTTCCTGTTTCATTTTTACATTCACTGGGTCTCCATCCTGTATTCTACTGTTTCTTATTCTCTCCCTCAGTTTTCTCTTTCTGTGATGTTCTTCATGTCTGGGCTCACCACATGATATCTAAAAGTCCCACCTCTATAGCAATTTGATATTAAGATCCAATCTCATGCCATTTCTGTTGCAGGGTAGTTTGACAGTCACACGTTGTCTTTACTTTCTTATTACTCTGAAAAATTTGCCCATCAAGCTCCTCTGTTTAATGATGTTATGATCTCCCTTACATCTGCTGCCAATATCTCGTTAGTTATCGTCCTTCTGCCTCCTTGAGACCAATGGGTTAATTAGTGGACACCCTTATCTCCTCCCATTCCTTTCTCTCCTGAAATTCATTGTCTTCTGTTTTATTAATTCTGCTTCCATATCATATCCTTCATCTTCCAGTTTCCTGAGTATTCTGCAAAAATATTGCTTGTCCCTCAGCCCTTGCTACTTGTCTACTCTTGTACGTGGCACTATTCCACTCTCAAATTTACCCTTTATTCCTTTATCTTCTCTTAGGCAGAGCCCTTTTCTCTTGTACATTGCAAGCTTCAGTACTCTCTTCATCTTATCCTCATCCTCTGTTTCCAAGATATATTTTTCCTCTCCCTCCCTTCCTTTGTTAATGTGGGTTTAAACTTACCATCAGTACTTCCCTCTATCCCGGACTTCTGGTGGCACTTCAATAATAACAACATAATAATAATGTCCCTTATATTTGGTCTCTGGTTTTTCCATTCTGTTATGTGTTTTCCATTACAAAACCAGTGTACAAAAAAAAAAAAAAAAAAAAAAAAACTGGCTCCATGCCCTGGCGAGAGAGATGATTAATCATCAGTGTAGGAGGTTTCTGAAAATGGTTGTAAATTTAGTACAGTGGACCCCCGGTAACGATTTTAATCCGGCAAGAGGGTCATCGTTATTGCGAAATAATCGTTATGCGAAATAATTTCCCATAAGAAATAATGGGAATAAAATTAATCGTGCAGACGCCCAAAAGTATGAAAAAAAATTTTTTTTACCACATGAATGTAATTTTAATTACACACAAACTGAATAAGGATGCTCAATTACAGGTCACTTACTTTTATTGAAGATTGGTGATGATTGATGGGAGGGAGGAGGGAGAGCATTATCTTCTTACTGTTAGAAGGGGAAATCCCTTCCATTAGGATTGAGGTAGCAAGTCCTTTTATGGGGTTAATTCCTTTTCTTCTTTTAATGCCACCTAGGACAGCTTCAGAGTCACTGGACCTCTGTGCAACAACAAATTCTGTCCATAGAGCTCTGTACCTCCCGTTTCTTCAAGGACTTTCCGAAAATGGGCCATACAATTGTCTATTGAAATAGTCACAAGCACGGTTGCAACAGCTGTGTCAGGGTGATTTTTCATTATAAAGGTTTGCAGTTCAAACCACTCTGTACACATTTCCTTAATCTTTGAAGAGGCACAATGGATTCCACAACTGGAATAGGCATCTCAGGGGATAACCCCTAACCCTTCAAAATCTTTATTAAATTTCCATACTAATTCTCACCCTTGTTACAACAGGGTTGGCACTAGAAGCGTTCTTGGGGCCATGGTCACTTATTTTCCAGAAACACCACGAAACACTGTAATAATACGAAATATTCCGAGTGTATGCTTGGATGTTACCGCGGAGGCTGGCTGGTAAACAATGGACTGGCCGGCAATGTTGAGGGCACATTGGAGCGTTCTCGGGACGAAAATCGGTATGCGGGTTTTTTAATCGGTATGCGGGGCAAAAATTTTGCGATAAAAGTAATCGTTATGCGGAAAAATCGCTATGCGATGCCATCGTTATGCGGGGGTCCACTGTACATGGTAGACAGCTGTGGGTTGTCTGTTCATCCAACTGATAAAACTTACTTGAATTGGCTGACTTCATAACATACCTTACTGTACAATTTTTTAGTGTATAATATTGAGGAAGGAAGGAATTTTTTTTTATCGTACCTTAAATTCTGTATTTTATTGCTTGTGTTGAAATTTTTGGAGAGGATTGTGACTGTTGAGCAGTAAATGTGGAGTTCATTTGTTTTATCAGCTAATACATCACAGATTTCACTATACAATTTTTTGTTTAATGATAGAGACAAGGAAATAATTTATCATTCTTAAAAATTCATGTCTTTCCCTGTTCATATAAATCTTAAGAAGAAAAGTTTTTCATGGAAACAAGTAAAATCAGGCATAACTGTTCTATTATTTTTTTCATATAAATATGAATAACATTTATTAAAAACAGTTGTAGGTACACACACTGGAAGTAAGTCTGTACTGTTATTGTGGTGAATATAATTGAGAGGGTACCAATACCGAACTTTAAATACAGCAGCAAAACATTATAGTTAATTACTGTATCATTTAATTTGCATGGTACCAGACAGTACTGCATATACAACCATGTATTTCAGATTTTATACAAATAAATTAATCATGAATATAATAGTTTCATTTTTACATATCACATTGGCAGTCATCTCACAATATTTAACCTCTTCAAGGGGCTCTTGGGCGTGGTGAAGAGGCTCTTGGTCTGAGGAATAGCCTGTTGGTCTTTTCCTCAGACCGAACCCTAATTACTCCCCCTCATTCTCCACCTCCCTGTCCATCCTCCCCATCCTCCCCTTTTTCCATTCCTCCTCCTCCCACCCTCCTTTTGCCCTTCCTCTTTTTGGCTAGGGATTATCCCACAGGCGCTCTAGTTCCTAGGTAGGGGAAAGGACACCGGGGGTCCATTCCATTCGTTGAGAGTTCTTGGCGGTGGGTAGTTGCCGTGGTAATCTGGGATCACCTGGGGAGGTTCCCGATCCCTCTTACGGTATCCGGAGTAGCTTTGGGTGTCTTTTGGCGACCTGGTGTATCTCGGAAGCCACCTTTCGGATCCGGGGTGGTGGCCGAAGGAGGTAGGCTTTGTGCGCGATATCCAGCTGCCCTCTTTTGTCCACCGAGGTAGCTCCGCTGATGTGAGGTGTATCCCGGATTGCTGGTTTACTGCATGAAGGGTAGGTATGGCACGGGTTCAATGCTGCATCTGCGCTACTAGACGGTGCTGAGGTCCTCTTGGCGCAGAGGGAGCATTTACGGCCCTGTCTTTCTCCTGGGAACTATTCCTCCCTGATCCCACCTTTTTTTTTCTTTATATTTATTTTTATTTTTTTTTTTTTTTTTTTTTTTTTTTTTTTTTTTTTCTTAAAAAACAAAAGCAAAGGAGTACCTAACCTTGAAGATAACCAATCGTGAACCACTACGGGGCCCAATTTTGATACCGCACCCCATTCTGACCCTGCATTGTGTTTTAGAACAACTCTGCGGACACTTCCTGATTGCCCCTGTACTCTTGCTGGTGCCGTTTCTTACCTGCTAAAAGGTACCGGGGCTTCGATGACTCTTGATTAGTCTGAACTCCGCTTCTTTGACGAGGCTTCCGGTTCTCCCTCTAACGGTTTCGGCAATTTTAGAATCGCCGCCCATTTCACGTCGAACCCAACTCCGGTCCTACTCCTAAACGCCAAGTCAATTCTGATTGATGCTCCTTCGTTACCTTCCCATTTCTACTCGGAAAAAGACCGACACGTCAAGCACTCCCTCTCCACGCTCAGTTCGGACCACATAATGGACTAAATTCTATACTTTAAGACTGATTTTATTCCTTCTGCCTACCTTTCTGACCCATAGTATTGGCAAAGCGCTCCTGCGTCATGTTGTAGAGAAATTTCATTTCATGCTCTCAAGATTGGTACGCGCATGGTCCACTTTCCAGTATGCTACCCAAGCTCATGATCTTTCTCTCCTTTCGATATCGATGCTATCCTATCACTATTTGAATAACATCTTTACTCTCAATTCTGTAGTGGTACTGTCATTTCTGCCCCATACCATAGTCCTACACGAATTTCCAGTCATGTGGCAATGACATTATTGAAACAGCTGGAAACTCCTGATCTCCCAATTCTCAAAGTAGGACACTTATGTCCTTCCTGCCCGTGGGCGGAGAGTTACCCTTGCAATGTGGCTCGTTTTATAAAAAAAAAACTTTTTTTTTTGGGACAGCTAATAACTCCCGTCCTCTGTTATGTCGCGGACATCTCAGTTACAAGTTGAAAGGTGATACCTACACCGCAACAATGTAGAAAAAATTGCTGGCGTTTTGCGCCACCAAGGTAATATTGCTGATATATGGCTGAAATGCCCAGTTCTGTGGTGCCGACGCCATTCTTAATACATCTTGCAGTCAACCTCCATCTTGCCTTAATTGTAAGAAGCTCACCTTCAGAAGGTCTCCTTATGCTATGGCAGTTACTCATCTCCGTCTCCAGGAGACTACCCCGTGTTTCTTATTCTCGTGTTTCCAAACATCCCCTACTTCTGGGGGTCCCATCTTCTGCAGCTCGCTGGTTCGTTACCCCTCCATTTGCCACACGGCATCTAATCCTTTTGCGGTCCTTGGCTCTGACGTCCCGACTAAATCTCAGTCTGTTCTCACATCTTCGCTTCCTTCCTCACAAGCCCTGTATCAAACAGGACCTCGTACGACACCTAATACCCAATCGACCTCTACTCTCAGTCAAAAAAATCCACATTCTCAAATCTTCTTTGCCTTCCTTCCCTTTTCCACCCCACACTTTTCCTTCAGTCTCTGTACATAGTTCTTCCCTCTCTCGGGCTCTATTACAAGTGTGGCGATTCACCTCTTCTGTACTTGCCTTCCACCCCCGTCCCCTCCAAGTTCTCCCTCTATCTGCCACCTCCCAGGTGGTGCCTCTTATGTCCCCCCACCCCCCCACTATCTCAGTCCCTTACACTCGTCCTCCCTTTCTTGGTACCGTCCATTACTGTCCAATCTTTTACTCACCCGCCTCCTTCTATCTCCAATATGGTCTCCCATACATTCTTTGAATTCAGAAACACTGAAGCCAATTCTCAGAATATATTGCAGGAGACCTAAACCTTCAATGGACACTGATTCACTTCATGTTCCTTCTCTTTTTTTTTCCCCCTCTCTCAATCTTCACAACCCCATTCTTCGCAACGCTCCGTTCCTGCTACTGAACGTCTTAAATGCCACACACATTGACTTTTTCGTCAACCCTCTAGTCCGTAGGTGCTTTACCTACCAGATTTCTGGTATTTTCTTCATCGCCAATCATGGCACTATTTACGTGGAATATCGCGGCCTTGGGTAATCGGGGTGAAGCTTCAGATGTGCTTTCCAGGTTTTCACCGTGTTGGTGCTTGCTTCAAGAACAAAATTACACTCGGCTGTTTTTCAACCTATCTCAGGCTATAATTTATTGTATTCTTCGGATCCTTTCTCAGATGGACTTTAATGAATAGTGCCCTTTTCGCAATGTATTCCGTCCTGTCAACTATTTGTCCATTACCTCGCTGCATTACACTGCAGCCCGTATCACTTGAATAAGTGGTTTACAATATGTTCTTTATCTCTCTCTCTTCGAGCATTTTTCTACCCAGACTTTGCCTTTCTTGTTTTCATCCTGACCACACCCACTTCTGTCTACTTGGTGATTTAATGCCCACCATTACCTCTGGGTGGGGGGGTCTCATTGTGACTCACGTGGCATCCAGTTGGAGGCTTTTCTCGCCTCTCACCCCCTCCCTGTTTTTTAAAAACGGGGGATCCCACCCTTTTGTCCTCGTACTATATCTCTTTGCATCGATCTATCAGCTGCCTTCCCCATGCACTGATTCACTGGTCTGTTTTACCAACTTAATGACAGCATCATTTTCCCCTCTTCTACTTCTCCTTCCCATTCCCACCTTCCGTAGCCCTCGCTGGCAATTTGATCGGGCAAATTTGGGTCTTTACTCACACCCCATCTTTTAGTGGGTTCCCTTTTTTTCCTCCATTGATGAGCTCCCACACCTTCTCGACTCAGTTTATACCGCAGCTTCTCATTCTATACCCCAAAAACCGGGAGGGATTCTCGAAGTGGTGCCTTGGTGGGTTTCCGCTTTGCTCTGCATACGTTTAAACGTGCTGCATGGGGCATTTTCCGGTAAATAGAACGTGGAGACTTTTGTTTTTTTAAACAGAAAACGTGCGATCGCTCGCGTGTCATCCGTGAAGCTAAAGCACTTTTGGCGAGACTATGTTTCCCCCATCCCTTGTCTTCTATGAGTGCAGTCTGGAAAAAAGTG
>NW_026506606.1:0-22435 GCF_026875155.1 Cherax quadricarinatus
CCCCCAGCCTCTATCACTCCCTCTACACTGCCCTATCACTGCCTCTATCACTGCCTACCCGCCTCTTCCCCCTCTTCACTGCCTTTCATGCTTCACCCCACTCCCTCCCCCCCATCCCTACACACTCCACCCATCCTCAATCCAAACTGCCCTACACTGCCCTATCTGCCTCTATCACTGCCTTACCACTGCTTACCATGCCTCTGCCACTCCCTCGCCATCCCTTACCACTGCCTCTCCACCCCTCTACCACTCCCCTCACCCCTGCCTCCCCACTGCCTTGCTTACCACTGCCTCCCACTGCCTAAACCCTCCATACCTCAATCTCAAGCCCCAAATCAATAAATTTATTTTGAAATGTTTGGAAGAGCAGGGAGACTATCCCAAACCCAGCTAAACAAAGCCACACTGAGATGCGTCACCACTTCCTCCCCACTCTTCAACCCTCGTATTTTTGTACAATTTCCTTTTTTATTCTAAGAAATTTATTTTATTATTATTATTATTATTATTTTATTATTTTTTAAAATTTAGCATAGCAGAAAGTTTGTTCTTTTGGGGGGTTTCAAGAGAAAATACATGATGTCCCCTTTCCAATCCTGTCCGAATAGCCGTTTAATATGCATCAGGGATGGGTTTACATTATTTTTACATTGTACCCCCCCCATACGACTTTAAATCCGTGCAAGAGGGTGGTTTTATGCGAAATGTTCGGTTTTGCGAATGAAATTTTTTCCCCATAAGAAAAAATGGGAAAACAAATTAATCCGTGCAGAACCCAAAAGTATGAAAAAAAAATTTTTACCACATAAATTACATTTTCCACACAAAAAAAGGTACGGGACAATTAGATAGTAATGCACAATATATATTGTGATGATACTCTACTAATGAAATAAATGACACTTCCTTTTTGGGTGCAGCAAAGACTGAAGACAGTGCCTGGGAGTGCCTTTTCCTCCTAGTAGTAGGTCCTTTTGGCATTTTTTTCCAGAACGGCCTTTTCACAGTGTTGCCCCTACGATTCTTTAAAACTCCAAACCAAACCTTTTCTGGCTTTTTTTCACCAAATATGACACTTTTCCCGCATTTTTCCCCGTTCACTGGGTGTTGTCGACTGGTGTGGGTGCTCCTGGGGGCAGAATTTAAAGGGCCCCAAAGGGAAAAAGTTTGACAATTTGATGACACTGCTTTTTTGGGGTTTTCCTGGGGGGCAAATCCCTGGGGGTTTAAATTGTTTTTTTGGTATTCTCAAAAGCCACCCAACAATGGGGCTAAGCAGCAGCAGCACTGACGGTGGTACAGCAGCAACAGACATGCTACAGCGCAGCAACGATGCACAGCAGCGCAGATGTTCACAGCAGCAGCAAAGATGCTACAGCGCAAAAGACGATGCTACAGCAGCAGCAGACGAGCTACAGCAGCAGCGACGGCTCAGCACAGCAGGATGCTACAGCGCAGCAGACGGTCTCAGGCACAGCAGCTGACGGTGGTACAACACACACACTGACAGTGCAGCAGCAGCTGTCCCCCAATAGTAGCGATGGTTTTGTTGGGGTTTATTACAACCTGCCGCTCGGAGACACAACTCCATTTTCAACTTATCTTCTTGCATTTGTTTACTTGACCCGCTCAGAATAAACATTTTTGCTACTGTGGTGCATTTTTAAGGTACTTTTCTTCATGAAAAACAATCAAAATCATATCTATTTCTGTAAAAAAATCTTTCCCTTCTATCAAATAGAAACCAAAAAAAAAAAGATTATACCACAAAAAACCTTGCAAAAATATACCGCTTAAGCGCTGCAAAAAGCTAAGGGGTACTCCCCTATTTATATCTGATTTCTTTTATTTTGGTGTACGTTAAGAGTATCTTTTCACATGCATTCCCCAGTTTCAATAAGAAAACCCAAAAAAAAACTGAGAAAAAAAAAATAATAATAAAAATAATAATAAAAATAATATCTTTATTTACTACACGTACATGACATGATACAGACATAGCTGATGTCAATGACGATACTACTATGTAAGAAAGCTGCTTGTTATTCTGAATATTTTTCAAGCAAAATTAGGTCAGTGTCTCAGATAACACCCACACAAGTGACTAAAACCCATGTAACCCGTTTATGATGGTGAAACATCAACAACAGGTGTAAAGAAACACCCCAATGTTTCTTCCCTGGCTGGAACGAATATTTATTTTACCAAAATCATATATGGCTAACCCATGCCAGTACTGAAATGTGCCACGTTGACTGACCTTTTTTAGGTTATCTTAGGTTCTCACTGTACATATGTTGCTAGGGTGATAATCATATAAGAAGATAAGCTTTTGTTTCAGGTTATGGTGCGTTTGAGTGTATATCACAGTTAGCCCTGTTCTATACTGTTTTCCTCTAATATAAGCCCCCGAGACAGGATAGGAGACTGTGCTTATTTCCATGTCCCTTTCATACCTCCATCGAACTGCTCGTATATGGCAAATATTATTCAATTCTGGAGTATTTAACATGTTTTAATGTTAGTTATATTGTTTATTATTCATATTAGATCAATTGTGATAGGCAGTAAGCTGTAGCTTGATGATAGCATAATAATAAAGGCAATTAACCTCTCATCACGAGACTGAGCTTCAAGGCAACCGACAGTGAGCCTTCAAAGCCACCCTTATCTTTAATGTATACTGACAGTATCCCCAGTAGGTGCTTTACATAATGAGAAGCATTTCTTTTATCACTGGAGCCATGGCTATGCAAAAAGTAAGCAGGTTAAAACAAACAAATGGAAAAAAGAAATTAGAATGCCATATGCAGCAAAGGTAGCGCCACCAAACAGTACCAGCAGATGTTGTGGCAGCCCGGGAAATTTTTGAAATTGTGCTAGCTGAAATAGTGCCGAAATAACTGAAGGAACCGAATAACTGCTTGCTAAGATTTGTGATGGTGGACCTGTATACTGTATACTATGTATTTATGATGGGAGGGGAGTTAAATGAGATAAGGTGCTTTTTTAACTGTAATTTATTTAAAAATGCTAGCTAAACCATTGGTTCTGGAGAGTTACCTGGAGTTTACCTAGAGAGCGTCCGCCGGGGGTCAACGCACCCGACCCGGTCTGTGACAGCCTCACTGGTGGATCAGAGCCTGAATTCAACCAGGCTGTTGCTTGCGGGCTGCACGCAAACAACGTACGAGCCCCACAGTCCCGCAGTCCGGAACTGACTTTAGTGCTTGTCCATGCCAGTCTAAAGTCTGCAGGGGTCTGTTGGTAATCCCCCTTTATGTTGCTGGAGGCGTTGGGGGGAAACAGTTCGGGCCCCTGACACTTATTGTATGGTCCCTTAACGTGCTAGTGACAACCCCGCTTTTCATTGGGGATGGAGCATCGTTCTGCCAATTCTTTTGCTTTCGTATGAGTGATTTTCGTGTGCAAGTTCGGTAACAGGCCCTCTAGGGTTTTCCAGGTGTAGATAAACATGTTCTAGGTAGTAGTTGGTAGACAGCAACCCAACCAGGGAGGTACTACCGTCCTGCCAATGAGTGTAAAACGAAAGCCTGTAGTGTTTTACATGATGGAAGGATTGCTTTGCCTTTTTATCGGTCTCATAAACATGCAAGATTTCAGGTACTCCTTGCTACTTCTACCATACAACTTAGGTCACACTACACATGCATGTACAAACAAATATATGGTATATAAACATCCCTCTGGGTTTTCTTCTATTGCTTCCTTCTTGTTCTTCTGTTGTTGTTTTATTTCCTCCTTATCTCCATGGGAAGTGGTACAGAATTCTTCCTCCGTAAAGCCATGCGTGTTTTGCAAAGCGACTAAAATGCCAGGACAAGGGCTAGTAACCCCTTCTCCCGTATAAATTACTAAATTTAAAAGAGAAACTTTCGGTTTTTTCTTTTTGGGGCCACCTGCCTTGGTGGGATACGGCCGGTTTGTTGAAAAAAACAAAAAAAAATATAATCATGTATCTCTCCCTCCTGCAATCCAGGAATACAGGTTTTTCTAGAACCACAAGCGCTCCCCAATAATTGAAGGTGTTTATATCTCCGTTATGCGTGCCGTGAAAGTTCTCTGACATTTTCTAGGTCGGCATTTCACTCCCTTGAAAGTGCGTTAGGTTGCAGGAATATTCCCGCCTAGATAGAACAAGTGACCTGAAGAGTGGTCATCATGGGGCTGGCCTCCCAGTTTTGAAGGTTCCATTATCCATCCTGTCATTTTTCTATCAGATGCATTGATACAATGTTATGGCCAGTGAAGGTGGAGATCCTCCGACACGATCACCCCAGGTCTTTGGAACGTTGGGTGTTATCGCTCTAATTTGTGGCCAGAATTTTTGTTTGTACTCTTAGAAAGATTTTATTTTCCTCATTTTATTTTTACCATTTCTGAGTAATGAAATTTCTCAATGTTTGAACTTCTTATTGTTTTCTGCAGCCCACTGAAGATGTGTTATGTCCCCAGGAGCTTTGCTGTGTCTGCAATGGTAACCACTGTCAGCAGATTCGGTGTCACTGCAAAGGAAGACACGGTGCTGGGCTGACAACATAGTTTTTCCAGATTTTGGGCCATTTTAGTATACAGGTCCCCTCAACATTCACGTTTTCCAACTTTCGCGGGCTACACAATGTGAGAATCCCAACCCGCGCAAATTCTCCCCAACCGCCACAATTCCCCAGCCGCCAAATCATATTTAAGTATAACCGTCACGAGTCATTACTACCCCCCTACCGACCCCAGCAACTGGCAAGCCAGCCCTTCCCACCACTGTGTGGTGAGTGTTTTTGTTTGTTCATTATTTGCTATTAATAAACTACAGTATAACTAAGTAAACCCATCCATGCGCAAATGAGAATGCTATTCGGACAGGTATTGAAGGTGAACATCATGTGTTTACTCTTGAACACAGCAAAGAATCAAACATTTGCTACTGCTAATAATAATAATAATAATAATAAATTATAATAATATTATATAATAAATAATGAATACGATAGAATTGAAGAGGAAATTGCACAAAAATATAGGTGAAGCCGTGGTGGAGGAAGTGGTTGACGCATCGTCAGTGAGGGCTTTGCTTTATGCTGGAGTGAACATTAGTCCTCCGTGCTCTTCCAAACATTGTCACAATAATTCATTGTATTTGGTGCTTGTAGAGTTGAGTGTGACTGAGTGTGAGGTAGGTGTTTGAGGCAAGTGGGTAGAGCAGTGGGTGAGAAAGTGGTAGGCAGTGGTAGAACAGTGGTAAGGCAGTGGCAAGACAGTGGTAGGCAGTGGTAGAGACAGTGGGTGAGACATGGTATAGGCAGTGGGTGAGACAGTGGGTAAGGCATGGGTGGACATTGTAAATCGTGGTGAGACAGTGGGTAGAGGCAGTGGTATAGACAGTGGTGAGACAGTGGTAGAGGCAGGGGTGAACAGTTAGAAGGCAGTGGTGAGACAGTGGTAAGAGCATTGGTTAGACAGTGGGTGAACAGTGGCAAGATGCAGGGTGAGACAGTGGTAAGGCAGTGGGTGAGACAGGGTAGAGCGTGGGTGAGAACAGTGTAGAGCAGTGGTGAGACAGTGGAAGAAGACAGTGGTAGACAGTTGTAGAGGGCAGTGGGGGGATACAGTGTAGAGACAGTGGGTGAGAACATTGGTAGAGGCAGTGGTGAACAGTGGAAGAGGCATATTGGGTGAGACAGTGGTAGATGGACAGTGTGGAGACAGTGTAGAGGCAGTGGGAGAGACCAGTGGTAGAGGCAGTGGGTGAGACAGAGGTAAAGGCATGGGTGAGACATGGTGTAGGGCAGTGTAGAGACAGTTGGGTGAGACCAGTGGGGTAGAGAGTCATGGGTGAGGACAGTGGTAGCGGTCAGTGGTGAAACAGTGGTAAGGCAGTGGATGAACAGTGGTAGAGGCAAGTGGGTGAGACAGTGTAGAGCAGTGGTAGATACAGTGGTGAGACAGTGGCACAAGGCAGTGGGTAACAGTGGTAGAGGCAGTGGGTGAACAGTGGTAGAGCAGTGTGCGACAGTGGGTAGAGCAGTGGTAGAGACAGTGGGTGAGAACAGTGGTAGAGGCATGTGGTGAACAGGTAAGAGGCAGTGGTGAATCAGTGGTAGAGGCAGTGTGGTAAGATATTGGTGACGGGCAGGGCAGTGGGTGGAGACAGGGTAGAGGCAGTGGGTGAGACAGGGTAGAGCATGGGTGAGACATGGTAAGGCAGTGGTAAGAGACAGTGTGTGGACAGTGGTAGAGGCATGGTAGAACAGTGGTAGAGCAGTGGGTGAGACAAGTTTATAGAGGCAAGTGGTAGAGACATTGGGTGAGACAGTGGTAGAAGCCTGTGGTAGAGGCAGTGGTAGAGGCAGTGGTAGAACATGGTAGAGGCAGTGATAAGAGGCAGTGATATTACTAACAGATATTGTGATAAATAATAATATTACATTATGAATAACATTTAATTATTATTATTATTATTATTATTATAAATGTTATAATATTAGCATGTACTATAATTATTTATAACATATATTGTTAGTAAATACCACTGCCTCACCCACTGCCCTACCACTGTCTCACTCCCACTGCCCTGCCTCTATCACTGCCTCACCCACTGCCTCAATCACTGCCTCTATACTGCCTCACCCACTGCCTGCCCCCACTGTCCTCACCCACGCCTCTATCACGCCTCACCCACTGCCTCTATCACTGCCTCACCTACTGCCACTATCACTGCCTCAGCCCACTGCCTCTATCACTGCCCGTTCACCTGGCCTCTATCACTGCCTCTCACGCCTCACCCACTGCCTCTAACTGCCTCACCCACTGCCTCTATCACTGCCTCACCCACTCTTCAATCACAGGGCCTTCTATCACTGCTCTAATCACTGCCTCTACCACTGCCCTCACCCCACTGCCCTCTATCACTGCCTCACTCCACTGCCTCTATCACTGCCTCACCCACGCCTCAATCACTGCCTCACCCACTGCCTCTATACGGCCTCACCCACTGCCTCTATCACTGCTCTATCACTGCCTCTATCACTGCCACTACCACAGCCCTCACGCACAGCCTCTATCACTGCCTCCACCCACTGCTCTACCACTGCCTCACCCACTGCCTCTAACACTGACGCACCCACTGCCTCTATCACAGCCTCACCCACTGCCTCGATCACTGCCTCACACACTGCCTTATCTCTGTCTCACCCACTGCCTATATTACTCCTCAACCCACTGCCTCTATCACCTGCCTCACCCACTGCCTCTATCACTGCCCTCACCCACTCCTCTATCACTGCCTCACCCACTGCCTCATCACGCCTCACCCACTGCTCTCTATTCACTCCCCTACACGCCACTGCGTCTATCACTGCCTCTATCACTGCCTCGTACCACAGCCTCACCCACTGCCTCTATCACTGGCCTCACCCACTGCCTCTACCACTGCCTCACCCCACTGCCTCTATCACTGCCTCACCCATGCCTCTATCACTGCCTCTATCACTGCCTCATACCACTGCCTCACCCACTGCCTCTACTACTGCCTCACCCACTTGCCTCTACCCACTGCCTCAAACACTGCCTCTATCATGCCTTCACCCCCACTGCTCTATCACTGCCTCTTCCACTGCCTTCACTCACTGCTCTCCCACTGCCTCATCCCACTGCCTCTACCACTGCCTCTATCCACTTCCCTCCTCACCCCCTGCCTCTATCACTGTCCTCTACACTGCCTCTTCCCACTGCCTCAAACCACTGCCTCTACCACTGGCCTCAACCACTGCCTCCACCACGCCTCTACCACTGCCTCTACCACGCCTCTACCACCCTGCCTCTACCACTGCCTCTATTACTGCCTCGACCACTCCTCTACCACTCATCAACCACTGCCCTCAACCACGCCGCTACACTGCCTCTACAACTGCCTCTATCACAGTGCCTCTACCACTGCCTTCTACCACTGGCCTCAACCCTGCGCTATATTATGCCGCTAACCACTGCCTCAAACCACGCCTCTACCACGCCTCTAACCACAACTGCCTCACCACTGCTCGACACTGCCTCTATCACTGCCCTCTACCACTGCTCAAAACCACTGCCTCTACCACGCCTCTGTCACTTGCCTCTACCACTGCCTCTAAACCACAGCCTCAACCACTGCCTCTACCCACTGCCCTCACCCACAAGCCTTACCCACAGGCCTCTCACTGCCTCTAACCCTGCCTCACCCACAGCACTCTATCAACTGCGTTCTACCACTGCCTCACCCACTGCCCATACCCACTGCCTCAACCACTGCCTCGTACCACTGCCTCGCCCACTGCCTCAACCACTGCCTCACCCACTGCCTTACCACACTGCCACTATCGCCTTGCCCTCTACCACTGCCTCCGCCCACTGCCTCCCCCCACTGCCTTACCCACTGCCTCAATCAAATCCACTGCCTCTACCACTGCCTCGCCCACTGCCTCTCAAAAAAAACCACTGCCACACCCACTGCCTTACCCAAGCCTCAACCACTGTCCTCTAACACTGCCACTATCACTGCCTTCTATCACTGCCTCTAATCACTGCCTCAACCCCCTGCCTTACCCACTGCCTTACCCACTGCCTTACCACTGCCTCTATCACTGCCTCACCCACTGGCCTCTAACAGTGCCTCTATCACTGCCTCTACCACTGCCGCAACCACTGCCTCAACCACGCCTCACCCACTGGCCGGGGTCAACACTGCCTCTATACCACTCCTCTAACCACTGCCTGCAACCCACTCCTCTACCCAATGCCTCACCCACCTGCCTTACCCACCTACCTCAAACGCTGCCTCACACCACTGCCACTCCCGACCATGCTTCAACCACTCCCCTCACCCCTGCCGCACCCACTGCCTCTACGCTGACTCTACCACTGCCTCACCCACAGCCTTACCCACTGCCTCAAGCACGCCTCACCCACAGCCTCTATCACTGCCTCTATCGCTGCCTCTACCTCTGCCTCAATCCACTTGCCTCAACCAGCTCCTCACCTCTGCCTCACCCACTCTTACCCACTGCCTCACCCACTGCCTCACCCACTGCACTCACCCACTGCCTCAACCACTGCCTCACCCTCTGCCTCTACCACTGCCACACCCAACTGCCTCTAACACTGCACTCTATCAATGCCTCAACCACTGCTCCCCACTGCCTCAACCCACTGGCCTCTATCACTGCCCTAACCAACTGCCGCCTCTCCCACTGCCTCTATCACACCTCTAACAACTGCCTCAACGCCCTGCCATCAACCACAGCCTCACCCACTGCCTCAAACCACTTGCTCAACAACCACAGCATCAACACTGGCCTCAAAAACCACTGCCTCAACACTGCCTCACCCACTGCCTTCCCCACTGCCTCAACCACTGCCTTACCACTGCCTCAACACAGCCTCAACACTCTGCCTCAACCACTGCCTCAACCACTGCCTCTACCACTGCCTCTACCACTGCCCAACCACTTGCCTCAGCACCCACTGCCTCAACCACTGCCTCACCCACTGCCTCAACCACTGCCTCTACCACAGCCCTGCACCCACCTGCCTTACCCCAACTTGCCCCTCAACCACAGCCTCTACCACTGCCTCTACCACAGCCTCAACCACTGCCCTCACCCACTGCCTTACCCCCTGCCTCAACACTGCCTCAACCCCACTGGCCTCAACCCACTGCTCCCCACCTGCCTTACCCACTGCCTCAACCACTGCCTCACCCACTGCCTCAACCACTGCCTCACCCACTCCCCTGCTTAACCCACTACCTCAACACTGCCTCACCACTGCCTCAACCACAAGCCCCCTCTACCACTGCCATAACCACTGCCTCACCCCTGCCTCTGTCACTGCCACTATCACTGCCGCAACCCACTGTCTCAAAAACCACTGCCCCAACCACTTGCCTCAACCCTGTCTCAACACTGCCTCAAACCACTGCCTCAACCACGCATCTACCACTGCCTCACTCATCTGCCCACCCACTGCCCTCGCCACGCCTCTACCTCTGCCTCAACCACTGCCTCAACCACTGCCTCTACCACTCTGCCATCTTTTCACTGCTCTATCACTGCCCTCAACCACTGCCTCAACCACTGCCTCCACCAATGCCGCCTCAACCACTGCCTCAACCACTTGCTCTACCACTGCCTCTTCCACTGCCCTCACTCCACTGCCACACCCACAGCCTCTACCACAGCCTCAACCACTCCTGCTCAACCACTGCCTCAACCACGCCTCCACCCACAAACACATCACCCACTGCCCTCACCCACTGCCTCACCCCCAGCCTCAACCACTGGCCTCACCCACTGCTCACTACCACTGCCTCACCCCACTGCCTCAACCACTTGCCTCAACCACTGCCATCAATCACTGCCTCTTATCACTGCCTCTACCACTGCCTCACCACTGCCTCAACCAACTGCCTCAACCACTGCCTCACCCCACTGCCATCACCCACTGCCAGCAACCACTGCCTCAACCACAGCCACACCCCCTGCTCACCCACTGCCCTCAACCTCTGCCTCAACCACTGCCTCAATCACTGCCTCTATCTCTTACCTCAACCACTGCCTCAACCACTGCCTCAACCACTGCCTCTACCACTGCCTCACCCACTGCCTCACCCACTGCCTCACCCAATGTGCCTCACCCACTGCCCTCTCCCACTGCCTCACCCACTGCCACATCACCCACTGCCTCACCCAACTGCCTCAACCCACTTCCTCAATCAACCACTGCCTCTATCACTGCCTCTATCACTGCCTCGATCACTGCCTCAACCACTGCCTCACCCCACTGCCTCACCCACTGCCGCCTCAACCACAGCCTTCTATCACTGCCTCTATCACTGCCTCACCAAGCCTCACCCAACTGCCTCAACCACTGTCCTCTACCACTGCCTCACCACACCTCACCCACTTCCATCACCCACTGCCTCCACCCACTGCCTCTATCACTGCCTCACCCACCTTTGCCTCACCCACCTGCCACACCCACTTGCCTCACCCTCTGCCTCTGTCCAATGTCCTACCACTGCCTCACCACTGCTCACCCACTGCCTACCCACTGCCACTAACACTGCCTCACCCACTGCCTCACCCACTGCCTCACTCACTGCCCCCTCAGTCACTGCCTCACCCCCTGCCTCTATCACTTGCCTAAGCCACTGCTTCACCCAGTGTCCTCACCCAGGGCCTCACCCACTGCCTCTACCACTGCCTCACCCACTGCCTCATCACAGCCTCACCCACTGCCTCACCCACTGCCCTCAACCCACTGCCTCACCCACTGCCTCACCCACTGCCTCACCCACTGCCCTCGCCCATTGCCTCGCCCATTGGCCTCGCCCTTGCCTCACCCACTCCTCACCCCCTCTGCCTCACCCACCTGCTATCTATCACTGGCCTACTACCACTCCCACTGTGTCTGTCACTGCCTCTAACACTGCCTCTAACCACTGCCTCACTCACAGCCTCACCTCTGCCTCTTTCACTGCCTCTACACTGCCTCTAATCACGGCTTCACCCACTGCCTCTAACCCCACAGCCATCTATCACTCACTGACTGCCTCACCCATTGCCCTCTATCACTCTGCCTCACCCACTGCCTCACCCACTGCCTCACCCACTGCCTCAACCACTTCTCTATCCTGCCTCTATCACACTGCCTCGCCACTGCCTCACCCACTGCCTCAAACCACTTCCCTCTAACCACTGCCTCCCCCACTCCTCACCACTGCCTCACCCACTGCCTCACCCACTGGCCTCTATCACTTGCCTCACCCACTGCCTCACCACCCACTGCCTCACCCACTGCCCTCACCCACTGGCCTCCATCCAATGCTCTGACCACTGCCTTCACCCACTGCCTCACCCACTGCCTTACCACCAACTGCCACTACCACTGCCCACCCACTGCCTCACCCACTGCCGCACTCACTGCTCAGTCCACTGCCTCAACCACTGCCTCTAACACTGCCTAAGAGCCACTGCCTCACCCCAGTGCCTCACCCATGGGCCTCACACCACTGCCTCTACCACTGCCGTCACCCACTGCCTCACCCACTGCCTCACCCACTGCCACACCCACGGCCTCACCCACTGCCTACCCACTGCCTCGCCCATTGCCTCGCCCATTGCCTCGCCCATTGCCTCACCCAACTGGCCTCACCCTCTGCTCACCCCCTGCTTCATCACTGCCCTCTAACCACTCCACTGTGTTCTGTCACTGCCTCTAACACTGCCTCTACCACTGCCTCACCACTCCCTCTACCCACTGCCTCTTTCACTCCTCTATCACTGCCTCTATCACTGCTTCACCACAGCCTTAAACCCACTGCCTCAATCACTGCCTCACCCCTGCCTCTATCACTGCCTCACCCACTGCCTTCATCCACTGCCTCATCCACGCCGTCTAGCACTGCCTCTTATCACAGCCTCTAATCACTGCCTCTATCACTGCCTCTACCACTGCCTCTGGCCACTGGGCCTCTACCACTGGCCTCTAACCACTGCCCTCTACCACTGCACTGCCTCTACCACCGCCTCTACCACAGCCTCAACCCACTGCCTCTACCACTGCCTCTTCCTCTCACACTGCCCTCAAACCACTTGCCTCAACCACTCCAGTCACACTCAATCTACAAGCAACCAACATACAATTAATTATTTGAAATGTTTGGAAGTGCACGAGACTAATGGTCACTCCAGCTTAAACCAAAGCCACACTGGACGATGCGTCAACCACTTCCTTCCACCACGCTGCTTCAAACCACCGCTCGGATTTTTTTGTACAATTTTCCTTCATTCTATTCTTATTATTTAATTATTATTAATATTATTATTATTATTATTATTATTATTATATTATTAGACATTAGCAGAAATGTTTATTCTTTGCTTAGTTCAAGAGAAATACATGAAGTTCACCTTCCAATACCTGCCGAATACCATTCTAATATGCAGTCATGATGGGTTTACATTCTTTATAACAGTGACCCCCTGCAATAGCGACTATAATCCGTGCAAGTATGGCTGGTTGTTATGCGAAATGTCGGTATGCGAATAATTTTCCCCATAAGAAAAATGGAAAATCAAAATGTAATCCGTCAAGAACCAAAAGTAATGAAAAAAAAAATTTTTACCACATGAAAAATACATTTTCCTACACACAAAGATAAGGATAACGTGAACAATAGTATAGTAGAACATGCACAATAGATAAAGTGCCTGTACTACTCCTACTAAATGAAGAAAAAAATGACACTTACCTTTATTGAAGATGCAGCAATGCCTGATAACACAGATGCTCTGGGAGTGCCTTTTCCTCCAGAGTACGGTAGGTCCTGTTTGGCTTCTCTTCCAGAACAGGCCTTATCACACCAGGGTGAATGCCACTACGATTTCTTAAATCTCTCAAACCAACCTTTGCTGGCTTTTTAAAATTTCACCAATATGACACTAGTTAATTCCGCATTTTTTCCCCTGTTCACACTGGGTGTTTAGTCACTGGTGTGGGTTGCATCCTGGGAGAACAAGATTAAAGGTCCCTAATGGAAAGGTAGACAGTCTCGATGACACTGACTTTTTTGGGTTATCCTGGGTGGCAAATCCCTCTGGGGATTAATTGTTTCTTGGTATTCTCAATAAGCCCACACCAACAATGGTGCCTATACTGCAAGCAGAGCAGCAGCTGACGAGGTAACAGCAGCAGCAAACAGACTATGCTCAGCAGCAGCATACAATGCTACAGCCGCAGCAGATGATGCTACAGCAAGCAGCAGAAGACGATGCTACAGCACAACAGACGATGCCATCAGAGCAAGCAGCAAAGACGATGCTACAGGCAGCAGCAGACGATGCTACAGCAGCATCAACGAATGCTACAGCAGCATCAGACAGTACTACAGCAGCAGCAGCAGCTGACGGTGGTACAACAGCAGCAGGCAGCTGACAGTGCAGCAGCAAGCTGACATGCAGCACACTGTACCACCAATATACATGGTTGAAATGGGTTTTATTATACAACCTGGCCAGCTCGAACACGGGCCACGTCCACATTCATACTTTATCAAATGATCTTTTTCTTCATCTCTATAGTAATTCTCCCCCTTATTTGCGGTAGGTTGGCACTAGAAGCTTTCTTGGGGCCCATGGTCACTTATTTTCCAGAAAAAATCACCAAAAACACTGTAATAAATACGAAATGTTCCGATTATATGCTCGATGATTTCCCCGCTGAGGCTGGCTGGTAAACATGCACCGGCGGAACATGTGAGCGTGGCTCAGGCCGCACATTGGACCGCGTCCGGACGAAGAGCGGTGAGCGGGTTTTTGGGCGGTATGCGAGGCAAAATTTTTGCGAAAAAAGCGATCGTAATGCGGATTGTATGGAATGGGCGTTGCGGGGTCCACTGTACAGTAGTTTAAAGAAATTAAAGAACAAACAAAACGCTCACCACACAGTGGTGGAGGGCTGGCTGCCAGTTGTGGGGAGGTCGGAGGGAGGTAGAGGGACTCGCAGTGGTGAGGCATGGTATTTAATAAATACTTTTTATTAAGGCAAAACGTATGAATTTAGTACATTTACGACGTTTTCATGTATTTTAAGATTGTTGATTGGTTTCAAGACAAGTTAATGGAAGCAGTATTTATTATATTTACCCTACAATATATTGGGCACCAAACATATTCGCGATTTTTCTACAATCCGAGGCTCTGATCCCCCTAACCCCTCATGAATGTTGAGGGAGACCTGTAATAAGTTTTATTAAAAGATTTAGCTTTAAATGGAGGTTTTTGTGCCTAGTTGTTATATCTGTGAGTCTGTTTCAATTGTCAAGAAAAGCATTTCAGCTTGGATTATATTAGAAATTGATTGCTCTGAAAATGAAGTTCACCTATATAACAAGTTATGTTTTGTATAGTGACTAGGTTTAGGTCTTTGAAGAGTTTTGGGGGGGGGGTTGTCTAGCAGGGATTGTCCATGATTCACACTGTGGTTTTGTTGTTTAAATATTGATTTATAGGGAGGGGTGGGGAGGGGGGGGGAGGGGAGGGGTACGGGAGGGTAGGGGGAGGGGGGGGGTTTAGGGGGGAGGGGTGGTTTATCTTGTGGAGGCCCCAGCACCAAGAGCATGAGGTGAGGGATGGTAGGATCATTGAACAGTAAAGTGTAAAGTAGTGCTGTTTGTGGACATATAAATGTTTCTTATTGAGGAATGCCAAACTGTTTAAGAATTGTTTTTTTCTTAATGAGTTGATATGGGTGTGGATTTCCGGTTGCTAACAGGTGCAAGGACCCATGAAATTTTTCTTTTTTTCCCTCATTATATATATAGCAATAAAGTGTTGTTAAGCATAATGTTTAGTTAGTCCTCTCACTTGCTACTTAAATGTAAAAAAAGTGATTTTTTGTCTATAATTAAGTGTAAGTTATTGACGGTCAACCCAGGTTGCAATATTTTTGTGAGTTCTTTTCTTTGTTAACAATAGTGTTGAGGGAGGCTATGAATAAGGTGGAGATGACAAAATTGTGTCATCAGCTAAAAAATAGGCATAAGTGTTGTGATAAGCTTGGAAATCGTTGGATGTAACAAAAGGTAAAGACGGGGGGCAAAGAATGCTACCCTGTGGGTACCCAGTTCCAGGGGTCTTGTTGAGGAGTTGTGTCTTGAAAGAGATGTATTCTTTCTGTTAGTAAGGTAGGACTTGTTAAATGCAAGTGCATGGCCCCTTATACTGTAATGATCAATCTTGAGGATAGGATTTAGTGACCTACTGTATCAGAAGCTTTCTATAAGGTTGACAAAGAGTCCGAGGCAGAAATTCATTTTTTTTTCCAGTGCTGTGTAAAGTAAGGTCTACCATCTTTATTGCGTCGTGTGTTTCTGTTTCTCCTAAAGGCGCAAACTGGCAGGGGTTTAATGGTGGCTTTTGTGAATGTTATGAAGGAGTAAACCTTTGTGTATGAGTTTCGCAAAGATTTTGGAAAGTAAAAGCAGTTTATATTGGCCTGGTATAGTGGACCCCCCCGCCTTAAACGATATTAACGCCTTTGACTGTTTATGCCACGCGTCTTACACGACACTGTTTCTGAATATTAAATACGCATAAATTCTAAGCACTTCAATCAAGCAGTAGAAAGCTGGTAGGCCCACATTTGAGAGAATGGGGTCCTCCATGTCCGTGTGCACACATATAAAAAAAAAATCGGGAGCCAGTGGGTGCATTGTGGGAATTCCCTTTCAGTAGTCCTTTGTCGAGCTTCTAAATGGAGGTTTTGCACGAAGGAGTGCAGTGGGGGCAGCTGGAAAAAGTACATATAGGTTTGGGCAAGTTGTATGGTGGTTGGAGTTTTGAGGGAATGTGAAACAGTCCTTGAGGGCATTGATGTTAGGTTAGAGAACCCCGGCAAATTCGAATTAGTTTTTGTGTAGGTTGCTTTGCAGAAAGGAATTGTTGTCCAGTTGAGGGATTGTTCCCCATGTACGCATGGAAGAGTGTTTGGTATAGGGTTTAGCAAGTTGAAGTTATAGCCTAGTGGTTAGGAGTGTAACGTATCGTTATTTCCTGCAAGGCGTACTACCGTCAGGGAGGTACAAAGGAACCAAAGGGTAATTGTGGGCGGGAGGTGCGGAATCTGTGGTGAACGATGAGACTGCTTCCATGTCAGTATACTTTTGTGAGGGACTGAGGTGTTAGGGTATTGGTTTTAAGTAGGGATTTAAAGGGGTGGGGGGCCTGATGGGTGTCAGTACTGCGTGCACTCAGCCTAGAAGTGGGAGGGTTTCGAGGAAGTGTCGACAAGACCTTTGGATTAGATAATGGTGATTATATATTATAAATATTGTGGTGGAGGAGGGGAGGGGGAGATTGTGAGGTGCGGAGGCAGGTACTGACAGTAACGGTTTTATCATACGATGTGTCGTAATAGAGAACCAGTATGGGAGGAGTGGGCGAAGGATTTACTCGGACGGATCTAGATGGTAACTATAGGGTTATTCAGGAATCTACGACTTGAGCTGCGTGATTAAGGGGTGGGTTTGGGAATAACAAAAGAGCACGAGGGGAATTCTGGGGGACGCAGCGGTTCGCCTCCATTGGGATGGGGTGAGAGTGATGTGTAAATTGGGAAAGAACAGTGTGTAGAAGTGATGCATAAGTGTATGTAGTATGCAAGTGGTCACAGAAAGCAAAGGTGAAATGATATCAATAAATTACGTGTAAACGTATGGAGAATTCCTGTGTTTGATGTGTCAAGAGTGACGTCATGACCTCATAATGTCTTAAGTTGTGAATGGTGTCAAGATTATAGTGTAAAACTTGCAGAGATTTTGGTTAATGTAGAATGTACGTTTATAGTCCTTAATTGGGCATGTTTCGTGTGCGATAACCGTATCGCAATTATACGTTAGTTAAATATTGTTTGTATGTGTATTGTGTTGGAGTTTTATGAGATTGTAACTGACTTTATTATAGCCATATAGAATGTGCTCCACCAGTTGATCAGGAAGGCAGCTAATGGACTTCCGAAAATAGTGATGACTCATTTAAGTTTTGTAATGGGGAAAGTATGGTTTAGATCTCTCTACTTTATATAATGTGCCATCCAGTGGAAGAGGGTGATAATAATAATTAAGTGACAAGTGGAGGCTTAAGATTATCATTTTTTTTTCAATGATTAACGAGGGATTGGTAGTGAGGAACTTATGTCTGTTTTTAGGTAATTTTTCTTGTAAAGGTTGATAGTTTAGGAAGATCAGTAACTGTTTTAATGAGATTATGATTGTAGGACATTCCTATATAGACTAATGTGAAGGATGTTTAGCCTTTGCTCAAATTCACAGTCATAATTAATGAAACTATATAAACCTAAAGGTTTAAGTATTTATAAATGTAAATTATGTTAATAAGGAAATAATACTTTATCCTTACTTGACATATGTTTACTTGATCACGCTACAGAATAAACATTTTTTGCTACTGTGGAGTGCAATTTCAAGGTACCTTTTCTTCATGAAAAGCCCAATCAAAATCATATCTATTTCTTGTAAAATAATCTCCATTCTATCAAATGAGAACCAAAAAAAAAAACAGATTATAACCACAAAAAACCTTGCATGCAAAAATATACCGCTAAAGCGGCTGCAAATAGCTAAGATTACTTCCGCTAATTAATATCTGATTTCTTTATTGTTGGGTGTACGTTAAGAAGTATCTTTTCACATGCATTCCCCACGTTTCGAATAAGAAACCCAACAAACAACTGAGTAAAATAAAAATATTAATAATAATAATAATAATCATAATATCTTTATTTACTACACGTACATGACATGATACAGACATAGCTGATGTCAATGACGATACTACTATGTAAGAAAGCTGCTTGTTATTCTGAATATTTTTCAAGCAAAATTAGGTCAGTGTCTCAGATAACACCCACACAAGTGACTAAAACCCATGTAACCCGTTTATGATGGTGAAACATCAACAACAGGTGTAAAGAAACACCCCAATGTTTCTTCCCTGGCTGGAACGAATATTTATTTTACCAAAATCATATATGGCTAACCCATGCCAGTACTGAAATGTGCCACGTTGACTGACCTTTTTTAGGTTATCTTAGGTTCTCACTGTACATATGTTGCTAGGGTGATAATCATATAAGAAGATAAGCTTTTGTTTCAGGTTATGGTGCGTTTGAGTGTATATCACAGTTAGCCCTGTTCTATACTGTTTTCCTCTAATATAAGCCCCCGAGACAGGATAGGAGACTGTGCTTATTTCCATGTCCCTTTCATACCTCCATCGAACTGCTCGTATATGGCAAATATTATTCAATTCTGGAGTATTTAACATGTTTTAATGTTAGTTATATTGTTTATTATTCATATTAGATCAATTGTGATAGGCAGTAAGCTGTAGCTTGATGATAGCATAATAATAAAGGCAATTAACCTCTCATCACGAGACTGAGCTTCAAGGCAACCGACAGTGAGCCTTCAAAGCCACCCTTATCTTTAATGTATACTGACAGTATCCCCAGTAGGTGCTTTACATAATGAGAAGCATTTCTTTTATCACTGGAGCCATGGCTATGCAAAAAGTAAGCAGGTTAAAACAAACAAATGGAAAAAAGAAATTAGAATGCCATATGCAGCAAAGGTAGCGCCACCAAACAGTACCAGCAGATGTTGTGGCAGCCCGGGAAATTTTTGAAATTGTGCTAGCTGAAATAGTGCCGAAATAACTGAAGGAACCGAATAACTGCTTGCTAAGATTTGTGATGGTGGACCTGTATACTGTATACTATGTATTTATGATGGGAGGGGAGTTAAATGAGATAAGGTGCTTTTTTAACTGTAATTTATTTAAAAATGCTAGCTAAACCATTGGTTCTGGAGAGTTACCTGGAGTTTACCTAGAGAGCGTCCGCCGGGGGTCAACGCACCCGACCCGGTCTGTGACAGCCTCACTGGTGGATCAGAGCCTGAATTCAACCAGGCTGTTGCTTGCGGGCTGCACGCAAACAACGTACGAGCCCCACAGTCCCGCAGTCCGGAACTGACTTTAGTGCTTGTCCATGCCAGTCTAAAGTCTGCAGGGGTCTGTTGGTAATCCCCCTTTATGTTGCTGGAGGCGTTGGGGGGAAACAGTTCGGGCCCCTGACACTTATTGTATGGTCCCTTAACGTGCTAGTGACAACCCCGCTTTTCATTGGGGATGGAGCATCGTTCTGCCAATTCTTTTGCTTTCGTATGAGTGATTTTCGTGTGCAAGTTCGGTAACAGGCCCTCTAGGGTTTTCCAGGTGTAGATAAACATGTTCTAGGTAGTAGTTGGTAGACAGCAACCCAACCAGGGAGGTACTACCGTCCTGCCAATGAGTGTAAAACGAAAGCCTGTAGTGTTTTACATGATGGAAGGATTGCTTTGCCTTTTTATCGGTCTCATAAACATGCAAGATTTCAGGTACTCCTTGCTACTTCTACCATACAACTTAGGTCACACTACACATGCATGTACAAACAAATATATGGTATATAAACATCCCTCTGGGTTTTCTTCTATTGCTTCCTTCTTGTTCTTCTGTTGTTGTTTTATTTCCTCCTTATCTCCATGGGAAGTGGTACAGAATTCTTCCTCCGTAAAGCCATGCGTGTTTTGCAAAGCGACTAAAATGCCAGGACAAGGGCTAGTAACCCCTTCTCCCGTATAAATTACTAAATTTAAAAGAGAAACTTTCGGTTTTTTCTTTTTGGGGCCACCTGCCTTGGTGGGATACGGCCGGTTTGTTGAAAAAAACAAAAAAAAATATAATCATGTATCTCTCCCTCCTGCAATCCAGGAATACAGGTTTTTCTAGAACCACAAGCGCTCCCCAATAATTGAAGGTGTTTATATCTCCGTTATGCGTGCCGTGAAAGTTCTCTGACATTTTCTAGGTCGGCATTTCACTCCCTTGAAAGTGCGTTAGGTTGCAGGAATATTCCCGCCTAGATAGAACAAGTGACCTGAAGAGTGGTCATCATGGGGCTGGCCTCCCAGTTTTGAAGGTTCCATTATCCATCCTGTCATTTTTCTATCAGATGCATTGATACAATGTTATGGCCAGTGAAGGTGGAGATCCTCCGACACGATCACCCCAGGTCTTTGGAACGTTGGGTGTTATCGCTCTAATTTGTGGCCAGAATTTTTGTTTGTACTCTTAGAAAGATTTTATTTTCCTCATTTACCCGCCTCACCCACTGCCTTACACTGTCTCTATCACTGCCTTCCACTGCCTCAACCACGGCCTCTACCATGCCTCAACCCCTGCTCTACCAGCCCCCTACCAGCCTTACCACTGCCCTCCCCTGCCTCTACCACTGCCTTATTACTGCCCCACATGCCCCTAAAAACTGCCTCAACCCTGCCTCTACCACTGCCTCTACCATGCCTCTACCCTGCCCCCATCACTGCCCTTTCCACTGCCTCTACCACTGCCCAACAAAGCCTCTACATGCCTTACCACTGCCCTACCACTCCCCTACCCTCCCTACCCTGCCTCTTCCATGCCCATATGCCCATACTGACATGTTACCATCCTCAAAATGTTTAGTTAAAATGCCTTACACTGCCTCTACCATGCCTTAACCACTGCAAATCACCACTGCCTTTCCACTGCCTCTACTGCCTCTACCACTGCCTCACCCACTGCCCCTATCACTGCCTCTACCACTGCCTCACCCACTGCCATACCCACTGCCTCAACCACTGCCTCTACCACTGCCTCGCCCACTGCCTCTACCACTGCCTCACCCACTGCCTTACCCACTGCCTCTATCACTGCCTCTACCACTGCTTCGCCCACTGCCTCACCCCCTGCCTTAACCCCCTGCCTCTATCACTGCCTCTACCACTGCCTCGCCCACTGCCTCTACCACTGCCTCACCCACTGCCTACCCAAAGCCTCAACCACTGCCTCTATCACTGCCTCTAATCACTGCCTCTATCACTCCTCTATCACTGCCTCACCCACTGCCTTACCCACTGCCTTACCCACTGCCTTACCCACTGCCTCTATCACTGCCTCACCCACTGCCTCTATCAGTGCCTCTAAACACTGCCTCTACCACTGCCTCAACCACTGCCCCAACCACTGCCTACCCACTGCCTCAACCACTGCCTCTACCACTGCCTCTACCACTGCCTCACCCACTGCCTCTACCCCTGCCTCACCCACTGCCTTACCCACTCCCTAACCATGCCTCACCCACTGCCTCACCCCCTGCTTCAACCACTCCCTCACCACTGCCTCACCCCCTGCCTCTATCGCTGCCTCTACCACTGCCTCACCCACTGCCTTTCCCACTGCCCTCAAGCACTGCCTCACCCACTGCCTCTATCACTGCCTCTATCGTGCCCCTTTCACTGCCCCAACCACTGCCTTTAACCACTGCCTCACCCACTGCCCCACCCACTGCCTTACCACTTGCCTCACCCACGCCTCACCCACTGCCTCACCCACTGCCTCAACCACTGCCTCACCCACTGCCTCTACCACTGCCTCACCCCTGCCTCTATCACTGCCTCTATCAATGCCTCAACCCCTGCCTCACCCACTGCCCTCACCACTGCCTCTATCACTGCCCCTACCACTGCCTCACCCCCCTGCCTCTATCACTGCCTCTACCACTGCCTCAAAACCCTGCCTCAAAACCCCTGCCTCACCCACTGCCTCAACCACTGCCTCAACCACTGCCTCAACCACTGCCTCAACCCACTGCCCTCAAACCCACTGCCTCACCCACTGCCTTTCCCACTGCCCTCAACCACTGCCTTAGCCACTGCCTCAACCACTGCCTCAACCCCTGCTCAACACTGCTCAACCACCCCCTTGCCTCTACCATGCCC
>NW_026506607.1:0-46770 GCF_026875155.1 Cherax quadricarinatus
CACAGACGGGTGTTTCCCTCGTTTTTTTAACTCAAGACGCTGTGGTTTCCCCCCACTTTTAATTCAAGACGCTGCTTCCCCCCTGTTTCTAATTCACGGGCGCTGTCTTTCCCCAGTCTTCTACATTACAACGCTGTCTTTCCCTCTTTTCTACATTCCAACGCTGTCTTCCCTCGTCTTCTACATTCACAGACGCTGCTTCCCCCTTTTCTTCCCCACATTTTCAACCCTGCCCTTCGCTTCACCTCACCCGACGCTTTTCCTCAGTTTATACATTCACAGGGGCTGTCTTCCTTCAGTCTTCTACATTCACAGACATTGTCTTCCCTCTGTACTTCCCACATTTAAAGACGCTGTCTTCCCTCAGTCTTTTACATTCACAACGACCTGTCTTTCCTCTGTCTTCTACATTCACAGACGCTCTCTTCCTCAGTCTTCTACATTCACAGATGCTCTCTCCCTCAGTCTTCACATTCACAGACGCGTCTTCCCTCTGTCTCTACATTCACAGACGCTGTCTTCCCTCAGTCTTCTACATTCACAGACGCTGTCTTCCCTTAGTTTCTACATTCACAGACGCTGTCTCCTCAATCTCTATATTCACAGACGCTGTCTTCCCTCAGTGTTCTACATTCACAGACGCTGTCTTCCTCTGTCTTCTACATTCACAGACGCTGTCTTCCTCAGTCTTCCACATTCACAGACGCCTTTCTTCCCTCAGTCTTCTACATTCACAGACGCTGTCTTCCCTCAGTCTTCTACATTCACAGACGCTGTCTTCCCTCAGTCTTTTACATTCACAGACCCTGTCTTCCCTCTGTCTTCTACATTCCAGACGCCTGTCTTCCCTCCAGTCTTCACATTCACAGACGCTGTATTCCCTCAGTCTTCTACATTCACAGACGCTGTCTTCCCTAAGTCTTCTACATTCCCCAGACGCGTCTTCCCTAAGTCCCTTTTACATTCACAGACCGTCTTTCCCCTCTGTCTTCTACATTCCACAGCCGCTGTCTTCCCTCTGTCTACATTCACAGCGCTGTCTTCCCTCAATCTTTCTACATTCACAGACGGTCTTCCCTCATCTTCTACAATTCCCAGACGCTGTCTTCCTACACTGCAACCACTGTATCTTATGACATCCGACACACTGCAACACTATCTTGTGACATCCTAAACACTGTGAAATTAAGACACATGTGCAACATCTGGGAATCTTTATTGTAGACGTTTCGCCATCCAGTGGCTTTATCAATACAAATTCTAGGACATAACTTGAAGACAGTAGGACTATATACAGAAGATGACGTAATCAGTCCCTCAACCTAGGAGTAGGTGCTGAAGAGCACCGTAGTCTTGGAGATTCTGAAGCAGAAGGAAGGAGCCTGGCGCTTATATATTAACGTCAGGTGTAGCAGACGAGGGCATAGTCACTGGTAGGCGGGATTCCCCAGTGGAAGTAGATCCTTCCCAAAGAGATGGGTTAGTTGTAGTAGTAGTTGTCGTAGCCGTGAAGGTTATGTACATGTCCTCAGAATCAAGATTCCATGATGTTGCAGTGTCTGACAAGTTGTGCAAGAATGGTATATAATACCGACAAGATGAAATTAAGACACATGTGCAACATCTGGGTATCTTTATTGTAGACGTTTCGCCATCCATTCTGAGGACATGTACATAACCTTCACGGCTACGACAACTACTACTACAACTAACCCATCTCTTTGGGAAGGATCTACTTCCACTGGGGAATCCCACCTACCAGTGACTATGCCCTCGTCTGCTACACCTGACGTTAATATATAAGCGCCAGGCTCCTTCCTTCTGCCTCAGAATCTCCAAGACTACGGTGCTCTTCGCACCTACTCCTAGGTTGAGGGACTGATTACCTCATCTTCTGTATATAGTCCTACTGTCTTCAAGTTATGTCCTAGAATTTGTATTGATAAAGCTACTGGATGGCGAAACGTCCTCCAATACAGCCTCCCCACCGCATGTATTCACAATGCAGAGATGTCTTAACTTTTCGCACGATGTCTTTTCCGGACTACTTATACACCATTCTTGCACATTCCTAAACACTGCAACCACTGCATCTTGTCACATCCTACACACTGTACACACTGTCTCATGTGTCATCACACCACACTGCAATAATCCCTAATTCAATCGTTCACATCCATACGCAACATCGCACACACTAACCCCTGTTTCATTCCTACCATTGCAATACTGTACACATCTTGATGAAACTTGCTACACATATGCAGCTACAGCACTATTCTCAAATCCTAACACACTGCAAAAATGTACTTGTTGCCAACCTACACACTGCAACACTGTAGCTTGTACCACTTCTAACACACCACTGCATACTCATCTGTCATCAATTGTATAAATATCCTACACTGCAGCACTGCCAAGCGTGGGGTGACGGGGGGGGGGTCGGGGCTGACACCCATGCAATCACTAGCGTTTTTTTGTGACATCCTACACACTGCTCCCACAATGTATCTTGTGCACATACCTACACTGCACCACTATACATCGAGGTGCACCATTACGCTACGTCCCATTCTGGCAGTACCTGTCTCAGATGAAATCTTACACACTGCTAACACATAACCTGTGCCATCCTACACACGCAGCACTGCAACACTGTACTCTTGTGACACATCACACCTGCGCACACCTACTCAATCTTGTAGACAACCAAGTCCACATACACTGCAAACACTATCTTGTGATATCCTAACACCCACACGCATTACGGACTGTCACTTGTTACATCCTACACACTGCAACCACGACGAACTTTTGACATCACTACACCTGCAACACTGTGAGCTATCGCCAGATTCATTTCCAAACACCACGTCTTCATCGCGTCTAGAGTATCACATGATCACTACTACGACACTTCAACACTATCTTACACCATACACTGCAACACTATCAGTTGTGACATCCTACACACTGCTACACTATCGTGTGACATCCACACAGCAACACTGTATCGTGTCACTTCCTACACACTGGCAACACCTATCCTGTACAGTCCTACACGTGCAGCAACTAATTTGTGACATCCTACACACTGCAACACATCTTGTGACATCCTACACTGCAACACATTTATGTACAACCTACACACTGCAAACACTAACAAATGGCACTCAGCGACGCGGCGACACTTCAACACGTATCTATGAGACATCACCACACTGTCCGGCCTCCTGTATCTAGTCCTATCCCCCCCCCCCAACTCAACCATAGCACGATGCGGATTCAAATCTGCATCTTGTCACTTCTACACCGCTGCCATACATTGTTTCAACTGATAACATCCTACACTTCCCTACCATCACGTTACTCATGTCACGTCTACACACTGCCACACTATCTTGTAACATCCGACACACTCAGCACTATCTTGTGACATCCTACACACTGTAAACACTGTATCTTGTGACATCCTAAACTGCAACGACTGAATCTTGTCACTTCCTACAACACTGTACCACTGTATCATGTGGTCATCCTACACACTGCAACACTATCTTGTGACCTTCCTACATTGCAATACTGTATCGTTGTGAACTTGCTACACATTGCAATACTGTATCTTGTGAAATCCTACACACTGCAAAACTGTAACTTGTGTCATCCTACACACTGCAACACTGTATCTTGTGACATTTCCAACACTCGACACGTATCTTGTGACATATTACACACCGCAACACTGTATCTTGGTGATATCCTACACTGCAGCACTGTATATGGTGACAACCTACACACGGCACAATGTATCTTGTTACATCCTACAACAATGCAAAGCACTATCTGTGACATCTACACACTGTGCAACACTGTATTTGTGACATCCACCACATCTGATCATGTCTTTTTGTGACATCCTACACACTTGCTACAATGTATCTTGTACATCCTACACTGCAACAACTATCTACTGACATCCTACAATCTGGCAACAATGTACTTGTGACATCCTAAACCGCAGCACTGTATCTTTGTTACATCCTACACACTCTGCATCTTGTGACATCCTACACACTTGATCCATCCATCAACAGCCTTGATGCGATTAACCCTAACACACTACGCGCAACACAGTCTATCTTGTGCTCGACATCCTACAACACTGCAACACCATCTTGTGACATCACCTAAACTTCCCCCAGACGGGGGGTGGGGGGGGGGGGGGGGGGGGGGGGAAGGGGGGGGGGGGGGGGGGGGGGGGGGGGGGGGGGGGGGTCGGGGGGGTCGGAGGCGGGGGACGTGTGGGGGCTGGTGCTGTGATAGGCGGGGGTGGAGCGTGTTGTTGGGGAGGGGGGGGGGGGGGGCCTGCAACACTGTATCTTGTGACATCATACACTGCAGCACAGTGTTTTGTGACATCCTGCACCCTTCAACACTCTCTTACAACACCACACTGCAACACTATCTTGTGACATCCTACACAACTGCAACACTGTATCTTGTGACATCCTACACTGGCAACACCGATCGGTGTCCACTTCCTACACACTGCAACACCTATCCTTGGGTCACATCCTACACTGCAGCCACTGTATTTGGTACGATACATACCAACCTATCTACAACACGCATCTTTGGTGTGCCAAGTCACCACACACTTCAACACGTATCCTTGTGCTCATCCACATACCCATCACACTGCAACACTAGCTTGTGACAATCCCCCTAACCACTGAAACCACTGTATCATTGTCGACATATCTCGACACTGTAACATCCTATGACATGTGACCCCCTGTCATCTTCTGTCCAAGACTATCTTGTCTACACTCCTAACACACTGCAAACAGCATACACTGTAGTTTTTGACCACTCCTACCCACTGCATAGACTATCTTGCGTTTACATCCTCCCACTACCACCACTACCTTGCCATCCTACTACACTGCAGAACACATCATCTTGTCGACAAGTCCAATCAGCAGCAGCACAGTATCTGTACACCACTCCTACATTACGCTTACACTGTATCTTTTGAAATTCTTTACACAAGCACACATACATCTTCGAGACCATCGCACGGCGCGGGCGAGCGAGCGGAGGGATGACACACATGGCTATCATTCCGATGACACCTACTCCCCGCACACAACAATCATTGTGACATCCTACACACTGGCAACACTATTTAGCTGACATCGTACACACTGCCCAAACCACTGTGTCACTCACCTCGTGACAACCACACACCACCACACTATTTGTACATTCCAACCCCTTGCCTGGTACACACTGTATTTTGTGATATAACACCCCACAACCCACTGTTACACTATTGCTGACCCTAACCATACCCCACCAACACTTCAACCTGATACCTACATCGTTATATCACATACCTACACCCTGCAACACTATATCTGTGCAAATCCTCTCACACACTACGCGCATACACTGTAACCTTGTGACATCTACAACACTGCTAACACGTATCTTGTGACATCCTACACTGCAACATACTGGATCTTGTGACATCCTATACACTGCAACACTATCTGCGACATCCTTACACTGCAACACTGTATCTTGTGACATCCTACACACTGCAACACAGCTTTCTTGCGAACTCTTACACTTGCAACAGCTGGTGTAGAGGTGACATCCTACACACTCAACACCATCTTTTGACATCCTCACACTTCAACACTGTATTCTACAGTCTGAATTTTTCACATATCCAAGTAACACGTTACACATTACATTCACACTATATTTAATCACTCCACTGTATCACTAAAACATACACAGATAGTAATATTGCAACACTGTGGGGCGCAAACATCGGTCACTACTCGCCCAAACACTACAATAATCAGCAGTCGTTGACACGTAAGGTTGAGGCAGAGCGACTGAACCAGCTCCACTCTCACAATCACTGGTTCACCTGTCCAAGTGGTTTGTCATATTTTTGGCTGTTAGGATTAAGAGATATATCTGGATCATATATGAAGATATTCTATTTAATTAACACTCTCAATGTTTATTTATATTACGAATCTTAATCTAAATAATTATTAGATGGATACAAAATCTTCACTGACCAAAGTACCATTTTCACCTCAGACTCCCTGAAGAGTCACGCTAATGACGTAACTCCAAGTGTTGCCCCTAACTCTGATCTAGTGTTGAACTCTAGGCTATGTCTATGCAACACAGGATACATACTTAGAGGTTGTATTTCTCCCAAAGTATATACATGCTGAAACATAATACCGATTGTTAGTGATGGAATAAATTTTATTTATGTATTTTAGTGACAGGTTACCAAGCAGCCTTTAGTGGACTTCACGGCTAACAAAACACGAACAAAATTTTTTCCGACAAAAAATTTACAAACTGAGTTAATCTATAGAAAACTTAGCTTAATACTCCCTGGCAACAAATGGTACCAAGAATCATTGTTCTAACGGCGACTCCTAACAGCAGGACAAGTGCATTGAGCCACATTTAAATACCCTACCTCTGTAGAGCCGAACACCCCCGCCGACAGGTGTGCTCCCCTGATCGTCAATTTCTATTTTCTTCTACTATTTCACGTTTGACTTCTTCTACTGGGTATTTATCCGACATTATTGCCGGATTTCGACACTAGATAACACTATTGGACGCCTTCGCAAGACCTACAGTGTTAGGGACTTATACGTAAGAGTTTCCAACCAACCAGGAACCCACTACCCGGCCCCCCATTATTGGAAGACGTCCAGTTGATAAAATTCCAGACACCGAGGGATTTTGCCAGGGAGCATATATTGCTCACACTATACACGTCAACTTATAGTCTTCTACGGCTTATTTTATCTACACAATTGATCTAAAATGACATAATAACCAATATAACAAACAAAGAAGTATGGTAAATACTCCAGCAACTGAAAATATATGGCATTTACAACACATCCCCAGAGTCGCGTATTACTCCATCGGGAATAATAGATTCCCATTCTCAGAGAGGGGCTTTCCATTCTCTATTCTCTCGACACCTCCAGGACTCTAAGTAGTAACCACATATACAACTCAACAACATGGTTAACACATCTCCTCACACACTACACGCCGTCTACAGCCTGAGAAAACTGTTATTTTCCTCGAAAAAAAAAAAAAAAAATAGGTGGCCGGCTGTTTCGCGGATTATCTCGGAAGTAAGTTTATTCAACATATATGAGGAACAAACCCCTCGTTAATAATAGCAGAATGTAATGAAATTTACAGAGAACAGAAAGGAAAGATTGTTTTACAAGCTAGTGGATCGCTTTTTGAGATATCATAAATTTGTTTTTGCGAGAGTTATGTCCAGTTCTACAAAAAGTACAGCAAACACACAAATAGGTGAATACACCACGACACACAACACACCGTATATTACAGTGGTAATACACTCCTAGCCACACAAGACCGTCCAAACCATACAAACACAAACACCTCATCATCTTCAATACACCTGATGCGCGAGGTAAGAGCACCGTGCTACACTCCCAGCCAAAACCACACACCGACTTACTTCCCCCGTGTAATTTACGCGCACTATTGCCTTTACTCACACAAATCTTATTGCGTAGGATAATGCCAAAACCATAACTTACTCCGAAGTATCCTCTCATCTTATCTAGTACAGAGGCACATTGCCCAACTGCCTACACTAGATTAACAGTAACTAATTTTTTTCTCAGAGTTGCTCTCTATTATAGAGAGCTATCTTAATGCAACTGTGTGCACAATACTAAAACATTACAGGTGCTTCTTCCGCGAGCGTATACATACAAGCTCTCCGATGCAGTACCAGCGCGTAACGATCACACTCCACACCCCGTCTACTTACCACTGTATAACATCTCCGTGCTACACACCGCACTTTGCAATTCGCTCACTTACTCAGTGAGTAATACACTCTCACACACAACACCCCGCGAAATATTAACAGTGGCCTCACAGTCATCTTCGCATCACGCATCGCGATCTTCAAATACCGTCTTACCACCGTGGCAACACACTCTCCCACACAACCTCATCACTAGAGAGTAAGCAGACCATTCTACAGAGAGGATATATACCCGAACACTCAACATAGGCGACTTTTTCCTCCGCTTAATATGTACTCCCGAGTCAATGATATCACTACTGTGGTCCCCATAACCAATCATCTCGCGCGCAATTAATTTTTGATGGTAGGTTTCGAAAACCCATTTACCCACAAACACACTCCATACAATCAGTTACTCAGGTGTGAGTACCGAGCAGAGCTCCAGATCACCTCACACTCACGCTCAAAAAGCGTACATTACTCATGAAGGTAATCTTTAGCTAGTTCTAGCACATCCTATGACCAACCCGGGACCGAGGTCGTGATTCACACGCAAATGTGTCGAGTGCGCTACCATCACGACTACGTCACCATTCACCTGAGTCTTAGAAATAGCACCGTCGCGTAATTCACTCTCACACACAACACACCGTATACACCCTCAGCGAGCGAAGCGAGACAAGCTGCACAACTCACGCACACAACACAGCGCAGTCCTAAAGTAGCAGTGCGAGTAAGGATGAACACGACATCACTACACAACAATCACCGTGAGTCACCTTAGCCGCGTGAGTACTACACACCTCTGCCATCAGCAAGGCACAAGACACACACACCAAGCATCACCAAGCGCGAGGTGACATACTTACAGTAGAGAGGCATAACAACTGGTCAGTCCACCCGGCACAGCCACACACCTAGGCAATCAAACCATAGTGATCTAACCAAGATCTAGCGAGCATCCACAGGCTACGGCACAGCAGCACAACACAACGCCACGCGTACACATTACACGGGCGACAACTCAGCGTCATACACGACACAAGGGCACAAGATTAAACAAACAGCAGGCAGGCACGAGACACCGAGATATATTACAGTGTAAATTACACTCTCATCCCCAACACACCGTATATACAGTGGTAATACACTCTCACACACAACACCGTATATCTACAGTGGGTACTCAGGCAGGCTCAGCAACAAGCATCAACCACTCTGTCCTTATAATACGTGGTAATGGGCGGGACCCAGGAACAGCCATAGGCACAGCATCACACACAACATGGCAGGCAACGCCGAGTATACTGATACAGTCAGCGACGTCAATACACACCGCACGCTACCACGACAGCACAAGTAACACTTACACCGCTACACGAAATACACAGCTCACGCCAAGGCACAAGACCACACACAACAGCAGCTAGTATCCAAGTTACCGAAGACAGTCAACTACACTCACACGGACAGCACAAGGCACAAGACCCCGTACTACCTTCACAGTGCGTAAGTGAGCACACAGCTACATACACACACACACCAGGAAAGACAAGCCGCGATAGATATAACGTGGAGAGTCAGAGTCAGGCAACACGCTCAGAGCACACCAACCCCTAGGCAATCAAGGCACATACCACACACCAAGGCAGCAAGGCACATTGACACACCACCCAGGCGGCCACGCGTTACTACTTCAGCGTACTACACTCTCGGCTCGGACAAAAGCGCGAGACACACCACGACTAGTACAGTGATACACTACCGTCTTACGTCAGTCACAGCTACAACACACCTCGTTAGTTTAGCGCAAGTCCGCTAAGGTAACTACACATCCTAACCGCTTTCTCGGTCAGCACACAGACACCACCACCCACGGCAGTATATATTACAGCTATGTCATTGCACACATATGACTACACACACCACACGACCGAGATATAATTACAGTCATCTACAACACAACGGCTACAACGAATCGCCTCTCAGCGCACCCTAGGGGCGCCAAGCAAGGCACAAGATAAACACCAGGGCAGGGCAAGGCAAGAGACAACACACCTGTGCTGGTGGCCGTTAGGGCCAAGTAGTAATTTACAAGAGGGGGGGGTGGAGGGGTGAGAGAGTGGGGGGGGGAGGGGGAGGATTGATATACCAACAAAAACAGCACGGCAAGGCACCACGAATAACAAATATACACGTCGAGAGTCATAATACAGCACAACTCACGGCAAGGCAAGTGATTCACACTGGATATTAAAGGTGGTAATCCCAGGCAGGAAAACAGCAGCTCAGCACAGCAGGCTCTCTGCGGGGCCAGATAACGAGCAGGATCAACTCACAGCGAGCAATATCACACTAGCACAACACAAACCCCGTAGAGGAGAGCGCAGTGGTACATGGCATAGTGACAGGCACAAAGGCACAAGAAACACGTACTCCAGTTTACATAGAGGTGTGCTAAGGTGACTACACAGCACACGAACAGCAACCGTATATTTACAGGTATGTAAATACACACTCACAACAACACACCGTTCATATTACAGTGGTACACACCTAGGTCACAGTGCGTAGCAGAGCCCTCAACGGGACTGAAGCGTCACTATGAGCGAATACAGTGCTGCCTCTGGGTACACGATACTCTCACGCAGGACGCACACACGTACCACTACAGCTGAGTGACAGTTAGCAACGTCCCTACGTACACACATCATCAACGGACTCAGTCATAGCTCTCTCTGGAATACAAAGCAAGTACTCCACACACCAGCTCTCACTGCCGTATATTACAGTGGAGCACTTAGACACTACACGACCACGAGCAAGCACAACCGTAGTATTACAGGCAAAGTCACACTACTCCACACACAACAATCCCCCAGGTCAGCGCAGCGAGGCACTAAGTACAGTCGTACCACACTCTCACGC
Source organism: Cherax quadricarinatus (assembly GCF_026875155.1). Taxonomy (NCBI): domain Eukaryota; kingdom Metazoa; phylum Arthropoda; class Malacostraca; order Decapoda; family Parastacidae; genus Cherax; species Cherax quadricarinatus. The sequence goes on from NW_026506607.1 coordinate 10,787, forward strand.
AGCGACAACACGACCAGCGAAGACACAGTACTCGTAGCATAACCTAAGTCTCACAGACACGTCTACACAGACACAACACACCGCACGATTAGGTACATCGCGGAGGCATCACGATCACACTCACACACACACACTACCCGATATCAGTTAAGCATAGTACAAGCACCAAGTCCCTCCCAGCGAGACAGGCACGATCACAAGTGTGAGGGAAAAGTTCAATAGATAGGAGTACGATGGAGGACACGTAGTAATATACACATGTAGGGATAATTCACTATGCGTCGGACATCACGAGCTACGTGATTTAACAAGTCCGGGTTCCAGTAGGATCAACGACAGGTACACTACAGCTACTCACTTACACCATCTACATTTCTCCGGACCACCACACGAAAGTGAGGATGAGTGTTTGACTGCAGCTGCTGGTTAAGGTAGGGTTCAGTACCGAGATGCATCATCCTACAGGGTATTACGACTCCATCCATTCCCCACCACTCCCATACCCCCCCCCGAAAGGTGACGTGGGTGGCACCAGTCAAAACCAGTAATCATAACTCACAGCTCCCAGCACTACTGTAACGTCGATGATATTACCGTGCATAATCCACGATGTCCACTTCCATCGACTTACAACTACTCGAACTTCTAGAGTATAGATTACATTGGCTAGTCACAATACTCTAGCTACACACATAACTACAACACCTCCCGTGTATACCTACTATATCGAGTAATCTAAACGAGCGTCTCTAAGCATTAGACCACTGTCAAGTACAATACTGAATACTCACACGTGGTACATACATCTCTTCATAGTCTACTATCACTAACATCCATCCACTAGGAGATACAGATGCGACGAGTATCCTTAACGACTACTCGGAGGCTCCACTAGCCATCTCTTCTCAGCTTAGGATGACAGAGACTTCGTATCACTTCTAGCAGTGACATCAAACTACAGCGAATCTCACGACTAGGACAAGCGAATGGACTAAAACGTCCTGGAGACTATCCCCTGTTTGGATTAATTACCTGTGGCAACTGATATGAAATTGCAGGACTGTAACCCCTCATCATTGCAGCACGAGTATAGAAAACCTGCTTTCTGTTCTCGGGATATAATACTCACAGGTTATACTGTGAAGCAACGACCCAGTGGGTTGTTACACCACACCTGCGACACCCCACACTACCCCCCCCATCATCGGACAACGGGACCAAAAAACAATGAAACACCATCAGCGACTAGCTCACTAAATTTCAGATAATACCATCCAATAAGAACTACAAGACAAAATCCCAGAAAGCAACCAGACAATCATAACAGCTACGATTCTCCCCACTCATGTCACCGAACACGCAGACACCCCTCATATAATATTAAAGCTTGGAATTCAGTTATCATTTATATTTTTCATTTTTATCATTTATCTTTAATGTACGGATTAATATTTTCTATATCATAAAGTGGTATTATGTTGTCTGTTATTATTTCTTTTCTATCACTCCTTTTCGAGAGAGGAGCCCACACCTTAGGCAACTGGTCGAAGCTGTACCAGTGGCCATGCGTAAGCCTTCACAACAAGCACAACGCCAGTATAGGCCACAGTCACCAAGACACCTCACGCCAGGCAGGCCCAGCACATCAAGACACCCAAACCCAGGCAGGCAAGGCCACAAGACCCACACCCCGGCAGGCCAGGCAACAAGACACAAGCCACGGCAGGCAAGACACAAGACAACCACCACACCCAGTTAGGCAATGCACAAGAACACGCAACCGCAGTTAGGCCAGGCCCAAGACACACACCAAGGCAGGCAAGGCACAAGACACACACCTCAGTGCAGTTCAAGCAGAAGATCACCAACCCCAGGCAGGCAAAGCATCAAGACACACACCCAGGCAGGCCAGGCACAGACACACACTCAGGCAGTCATACGCACCAGACCCGAGACTCACTACCAGGCAGGCAAGGTGCACAAGACACACACCCAGGCAGCACGGAGCACAAGACCCCAACACATCAGACGCCGTCATAGCACCAGACACACAACCTAACCAAGGCAGCGAAGGCAACAGACACACACACAGGTATCATCGCACAAGACACACTCTCAGGCAGGCAAGGCACAAGACGACACACTCAGTGTAGTCAAGAAGCCACAAGACACATACACCACCGGCAGGCGAAAAAAAATGCCCAAGACAACACACCCAGGCGAGGCAAGGCACAAGCACACACGCCTCAGGCAGTACTATCACAAGACACCCACCCAGGCAGGCAAGGCAACAAGACCACCCGCTCCGGCCGTCCATACGCCACCCAGAACACACACCCCGGGCAGGCCGCCCAAGACACAAACACCCAGGCAGGCAAGCACAAGACCCCCAGTCAGGCAGTCTAATAGCACAAGACACGACACCCAGGCGCGCAAGCACAAGACACACACTCAGGCATTCATAACCCCAAGACACACACTCAGGCAGTCAAAGGCACCAAGAACACACACCCAGGCAAGTCATGAGCACCAGACACACACCCAGGCAGGCACGGGCACAAGACACCCACTCAGGCCTTCATGCACACAGACCCACACCTCAGGCGCAAGGCCCAAGCGCCCACACCCAGGCATAGTCCTAGAGCCCAAGCCACAACACCTCAGGGAGGCAACGGCACAAGACCCACAGCCCGGCAGATCATACGCACACGACAAACACACGCCAGGAAGCAAGGCACAAGACGACAAACTACACCCAGGCAGTCATAGCACAAACACACACCCAGGCAGTCCATCGCACAAGACCACCCTCAGGGCAGTCATAACACAAGACACAAAGCACGAATCACCCCAGGCAGTCAAGGCACAAGACACACACCCAGGAAGCAAGGCACACGACACACAACCCAGGCAACATACGCACAAGCCCACACACGCCAGGGAGCGGCCAGCCCAAGCCCCCCACCCATGCAGTTCATAGCACACGACACACACCCCCCAGGCAGTCAAGGCACAAGGAACACACACACCCAGCATCATAGCACAATACCACACACCAAGGAAGGCCAGGCACAAGACAACACACCCAGGCAGAACCTAGCACAAGACACACCCCAGGCATCAAGCCAAGACACACATCCCCAGGCGCAGATCATAACACAAGACAACCACACCCAGGCATGTCCAACAGGCACCAAGACAGCACACCAGCAGTCATAACACAGACACACCCACCGGCAGTCCATAACACCACAGACACCCAGCCAGGCAGTCAGGCACCAAGACACCAACACCAAAAACCCCGGCAGTCATACCACAAGACAACACCCGCCAGCAGTCAAGGCACACGCCCACACACACAGGCAGTCAAGGCACAAGACAGCACACCCAGGCAGTCATAGCAGAACAAGACACACATCCAGGCAGGCAGGCACAATACATCCCACCCAGGCAGTCATAGCACAAGACAACACACCAGCAGTCATACACAAGACCCACACCCAGGCAGTCAAGGAAACAAGACACCACCCCTAGCAGATCATAACACAAGACAACACACCCAGGCCAGTCCAAGGCCCACGACACACACCCAGGCAGGTCAAAGGCACAAGCCACACACCCAGGCAGTCATACACAAGACACATCCAACATCCAGGCTAGCAAGGCACAATACAACACCCAGTGGCAGAATCACCTTCCACAAGCCACACATCACCCAGGGAGGCAGGCACAAGACACACACCCAGGCCGTCATAACCACAAGACACACACCCAGGGGCAGATCACTCGTCCCTAAGACACACCACCCCGGCAGTCATAACACAAGACACAACTACCCACTAGGGCAGTCAAGGCACAAGACACACCCCATAGCCAGGAAAGTGCATCAAAGACATCACACCAGGAGAGGGGGGGGGGGGGGGGGGGGGGGGGGGGGGGGGGGGGGGGGGGGGGGTGGGGGGCTCAGTCCATAGCAAAGACACACATCCAGAGCAGGCAAGCACAATACCATACACCCAGGCAGTCAAAGCACACAGACACACACCTGGCGACAGGGAGGCAAGGCACACGACACACCGCCGGCAGTCACATAGCCACAAGACACACACCCAGGAGGCAAGCACAAGACACACCCCACCCCCAGTCCATCGCACAAGACACACCCCAGACGGCGTGCAAGCACGCAGAAAACCACACACCCAGTGCAGGCAAGGCACAAGACACATACCAGGCATCTAGCACAAGACACACCTCCACGGCAGGCGCAAGGAGCCCAAGAAACACCCCCCGAGCCAGTCACGCCAAGACACACACCCCCGGGCCAGACGCCAAGGCAACAAGACCACACCCAGGCAGTCATAGCACAAGACACACACCAGGGACGGCACGCCCAAGACAGCTCCCCCAGGGCAGGGATGTGCACAAAATACATACACCACCGGCCCGCACGTCCACAAAACACATAAAGGCCATGCAACGAGGCGCAAGACACACCACCGAAGTCAGCACGGCACAGACACACCACCTAGTCAGAGCACGGCATCACGACACATGACCAAGGCAGGTCAAGGCACAAGATACACCGGCCCAGTGCAGACAAGGCTAGCATTCGTATACATATTTTTTTCCTCTTTTTCTTAAAATACTGTAATTACTTATAACTAAACCTCTTTTCTATACATAGTTTTTCAATCAAATGGCTCCCAGTTAATCATTTCCAACCACTGACACCCAAACTTACCATACCACCATCCCTACACCATTACTCTCCTCACTTGGGTTTCACAGTGTTCCTATACATTTGCTTAACATCTCCCAAAATCCGTCTCTCTCTCTCGCTCTACACCCACTCCTTTTAATTCTCTCGGGCATACACAACTAATTATGACCCCACTTAATTCACATCCGAACCCCTTTATTTTTAATCTAGGTAATGGCGAGATGAATTTTACACTTTATCTTCTCTTCTCCTTCCATAAACTGGTCCTTCATCATTATTGCATATCCCCCTTTCCTGTAGCTCTCACTACTCTCAGTTCTACCTGCTGACTTAATCCATTACTTCTCCCCAACGACACTCGCCTACCCACGTCCGCTTTGTAATTTAGCTCTTCGGGCCAGGACATCCAACTTCTTTCATTCATACAACATCAGGCAATCATCTCCTTCTATCATACGCACTACAACATCCAACGCACAGTATAAACAGCATCATTTACCAGTTGTTATATTTTTTTTTTATCTTTGACTTTTGTATAAATGTGTCCCGGAGGACGGTTTCACACGCCCATTCTTGCTCCAGCATTTTAGTCGCCTCATACGACAAACGCATTGAGCTCTAACGTGAAAAAGATTTTTTCTTTTCCCCTTCCATCTTCCATGTCTTCACACATATATATATATATACATATATATATATATAAATATATCTATATACTACTATTATATAATATATAATATATATTATGTATAGAATGATATATATAACTTACTATATATATATATTGATATATATATATATCTATATAAATATATCTATATATATTATAATAAAATACATATCTATAAATAGATATATATATATCTATAACTCTCCGTTGACGTTTGTTTTCGTGTGTTTTATTGCTTGTTTATTACAATTACAATGTACTGTATAAACGTCACTGTTTGATCAATAAAATATAAAAAATAAATACTGAAGGTGAGTGACGACTGAAGTGTGGATCAGAGCACACCACAACTGCCCGCAACCTGATAGAAACCTGATGATGCCACGTACTAGATGCTGATATTTGACAAGTAGAGCTACCAGACAATTTTAACCATGATATTCCCATATCAGTGAACATAAACTTAGTATGGAAATTGCTACCTGGTCGTCGGAAGCATTTGGTTGTAGACCACTTAATACAAACTGTTACATTCATCCCACTAGTTTAAATAAATATTCACTTCCCTACGGTCTGTATAGTTTCACACAATCTTGACCATCCACAGATTTTTCACAGAAGATAAATCTACCTTCTTACACGACCCTAGTAATGTTTAGCTTTGTCTGGTAAACTGCGACAACCTTCATCACCCTGTATTACCAATTTCCGATTTGAGCTCTTGTGGTCAAAATAGGTCTTCTTTTATGTATCCTTGGACATATTCAGGTTCTTGACACCACATCAACTGTTTCTTCTACAATCCATTCTCTCAGATCTAAAAGAAAAATGATATTTGCTTTTGACTTCAGGTTTTTAAATAATCTCTTTGAATCAAAGTTCATTCCTGATAGAGGTCCACTAGCTTGTATTCCCCCAGTCCCAAGTAATTCGAAAGGGAAATATCAACCAAGGAAATCCACTTGCACTCCTCACACATGTAAAGAGAGCACCATGAATAGACATTCTATGCGCAGCTCCGAAGTATACGACAACAAATTTCTTTTCCTTTTGTCTTTAGGATGGCCATTTGATGTTCCCAGCCTTCCCGTTTATAATTTTGATGGTAAGAGTGTAGTGAAAAGAGGTTGAACAACGAACCCTTGATCCATTACTTGAACACTTGATCCATTAATTGACCACTATCCTTAATCTAACACGCAGTAATGTTGTGATTCCTTAGATCAGACGGAATTTTCTCCTACGTATCCTACCTGCACATTAGATAGTCAAAACTTCTGCAACTTCTATGTGACGTAATGGATTTCCGAGTACCGCCTCGGGAAGCTGGAAGCCACGTCGCTTAATAGTCCAAGATCATAATTTACTGACCTCCTGATGGAACGAGGAGTCCACAGGACCAACTAAATCCACTGTACCACTACGCACATGGGACTGAGCAAATCGCAACTTTTAACCCTCGGACTTCTCTTAGAAGTTCTCCCCTTATTGTCTGCTGCACAAGTTGACATATGTGACACCCTCCCAATACTTACAGAATGTCGCTGAAGACACTCCCACGCCAAACGTACAAGTTCATCATCTTCTCGTATGTCTTCCGATGTGAGAAATGACCAAGCCTGTTACGGTCATGGACAATCTATCAACATAGTCCTCCCATGGCAGAGTCCTCGGAATTAATAAGAGATTACTCACCCACGTCCATTCGCGATTGTCGGCTGACACACGTGTTCTACGAAGAAATTCTCTTTATCATACAACCTTATAAGAACCCTTTCTATCCTTTGAACCCCTTTAGTCTGTATCACCGCAACTTCCGGTTACCATCTAAGCAAGGACAAGTCTTTTGTGAGGCCCCTCTCCCTCAACTTTGAGAAAGCTCCTAGATTTCCTTGGAAAAGACCCAACGGAATGGACACCCGGTTATTACCTTAGATTCGCACGTAAGGACTGTTCCCGGTCCTGTGTTATGAAACAGAACCAGTTCACTCGAGCATCTCACTCGTTTTAGTTCCTGTGTTCCGTCAGTTTTGGTGTCTGACTTTCCCCCACACGGTGCTCTTCGCACCTACTCCTAGTTGAGGGACTGATTACCTCATCTTCTGTATATAGTCCTACAGTCTTCAGTTATGTCCTAGAATTTGTATTGGATAAAGCTACTGGATGGCGAAACGTCCTCCAATACAGCCTCCCCACCGCATGTATTCACAATGCAGAGATGTCTTAACTTTTCGCACGATGTCTTTTCCGGACTACTTATACACCATTCTTGCACATTCCTAAACACTGCAACCACTGCATCTTGTCACATCCTACACACTGTACACACTGTCTCATGTGTCATCACACCACACTGCAATAATCCCTAATTCAATCGTTCACATCCATACGCAACATCGCACACACTAACCCCTGTTTCATTCCTACCATTGCAATACTGTACACATCTTGATGAAACTTGCTACACATATGCAGCTACAGCACTATTCTCAAATCCTAACACACTGCAAAAATGTACTTGTTGCCAACCTACACACTGCAACACTGTAGCTTGTACCACTTCTAACACACCACTGCATACTCATCTGTCATCAATTGTATAAATATCCTACACTGCAGCACTGCCAAGCGTGGGGTGACGGGGGGGGGGTCGGGGCTGACACCCATGCAATCACTAGCGTTTTTTTGTGACATCCTACACACTGCTCCCACAATGTATCTTGTGCACATACCTACACTGCACCACTATACATCGAGGTGCACCATTACGCTACGTCCCATTCTGGCAGTACCTGTCTCAGATGAAATCTTACACACTGCTAACACATAACCTGTGCCATCCTACACACGCAGCACTGCAACACTGTACTCTTGTGACACATCACACCTGCGCACACCTACTCAATCTTGTAGACAACCAAGTCCACATACACTGCAAACACTATCTTGTGATATCCTAACACCCACACGCATTACGGACTGTCACTTGTTACATCCTACACACTGCAACCACGACGAACTTTTGACATCACTACACCTGCAACACTGTGAGCTATCGCCAGATTCATTTCCAAACACCACGTCTTCATCGCGTCTAGAGTATCACATGATCACTACTACGACACTTCAACACTATCTTACACCATACACTGCAACACTATCAGTTGTGACATCCTACACACTGCTACACTATCGTGTGACATCCACACAGCAACACTGTATCGTGTCACTTCCTACACACTGGCAACACCTATCCTGTACAGTCCTACACGTGCAGCAACTAATTTGTGACATCCTACACACTGCAACACATCTTGTGACATCCTACACTGCAACACATTTATGTACAACCTACACACTGCAAACACTAACAAATGGCACTCAGCGACGCGGCGACACTTCAACACGTATCTATGAGACATCACCACACTGTCCGGCCTCCTGTATCTAGTCCTATCCCCCCCCCCCAACTCAACCATAGCACGATGCGGATTCAAATCTGCATCTTGTCACTTCTACACCGCTGCCATACATTGTTTCAACTGATAACATCCTACACTTCCCTACCATCACGTTACTCATGTCACGTCTACACACTGCCACACTATCTTGTAACATCCGACACACTCAGCACTATCTTGTGACATCCTACACACTGTAAACACTGTATCTTGTGACATCCTAAACTGCAACGACTGAATCTTGTCACTTCCTACAACACTGTACCACTGTATCATGTGGTCATCCTACACACTGCAACACTATCTTGTGACCTTCCTACATTGCAATACTGTATCGTTGTGAACTTGCTACACATTGCAATACTGTATCTTGTGAAATCCTACACACTGCAAAACTGTAACTTGTGTCATCCTACACACTGCAACACTGTATCTTGTGACATTTCCAACACTCGACACGTATCTTGTGACATATTACACACCGCAACACTGTATCTTGGTGATATCCTACACTGCAGCACTGTATATGGTGACAACCTACACACGGCACAATGTATCTTGTTACATCCTACAACAATGCAAAGCACTATCTGTGACATCTACACACTGTGCAACACTGTATTTGTGACATCCACCACATCTGATCATGTCTTTTTGTGACATCCTACACACTTGCTACAATGTATCTTGTACATCCTACACTGCAACAACTATCTACTGACATCCTACAATCTGGCAACAATGTACTTGTGACATCCTAAACCGCAGCACTGTATCTTTGTTACATCCTACACACTCTGCATCTTGTGACATCCTACACACTTGATCCATCCATCAACAGCCTTGATGCGATTAACCCTAACACACTACGCGCAACACAGTCTATCTTGTGCTCGACATCCTACAACACTGCAACACCATCTTGTGACATCACCTAAACTTCCCCCAGACGGGGGGTGGGGGGGGGGGGGGGGGGGGGGGGAAGGGGGGGGGGGGGGGGGGGGGGGGGGGGGGGGGGGGGGTCGGGGGGGTCGGAGGCGGGGGACGTGTGGGGGCTGGTGCTGTGATAGGCGGGGGTGGAGCGTGTTGTTGGGGAGGGGGGGGGGGGGGGCCTGCAACACTGTATCTTGTGACATCATACACTGCAGCACAGTGTTTTGTGACATCCTGCACCCTTCAACACTCTCTTACAACACCACACTGCAACACTATCTTGTGACATCCTACACAACTGCAACACTGTATCTTGTGACATCCTACACTGGCAACACCGATCGGTGTCCACTTCCTACACACTGCAACACCTATCCTTGGGTCACATCCTACACTGCAGCCACTGTATTTGGTACGATACATACCAACCTATCTACAACACGCATCTTTGGTGTGCCAAGTCACCACACACTTCAACACGTATCCTTGTGCTCATCCACATACCCATCACACTGCAACACTAGCTTGTGACAATCCCCCTAACCACTGAAACCACTGTATCATTGTCGACATATCTCGACACTGTAACATCCTATGACATGTGACCCCCTGTCATCTTCTGTCCAAGACTATCTTGTCTACACTCCTAACACACTGCAAACAGCATACACTGTAGTTTTTGACCACTCCTACCCACTGCATAGACTATCTTGCGTTTACATCCTCCCACTACCACCACTACCTTGCCATCCTACTACACTGCAGAACACATCATCTTGTCGACAAGTCCAATCAGCAGCAGCACAGTATCTGTACACCACTCCTACATTACGCTTACACTGTATCTTTTGAAATTCTTTACACAAGCACACATACATCTTCGAGACCATCGCACGGCGCGGGCGAGCGAGCGGAGGGATGACACACATGGCTATCATTCCGATGACACCTACTCCCCGCACACAACAATCATTGTGACATCCTACACACTGGCAACACTATTTAGCTGACATCGTACACACTGCCCAAACCACTGTGTCACTCACCTCGTGACAACCACACACCACCACACTATTTGTACATTCCAACCCCTTGCCTGGTACACACTGTATTTTGTGATATAACACCCCACAACCCACTGTTACACTATTGCTGACCCTAACCATACCCCACCAACACTTCAACCTGATACCTACATCGTTATATCACATACCTACACCCTGCAACACTATATCTGTGCAAATCCTCTCACACACTACGCGCATACACTGTAACCTTGTGACATCTACAACACTGCTAACACGTATCTTGTGACATCCTACACTGCAACATACTGGATCTTGTGACATCCTATACACTGCAACACTATCTGCGACATCCTTACACTGCAACACTGTATCTTGTGACATCCTACACACTGCAACACAGCTTTCTTGCGAACTCTTACACTTGCAACAGCTGGTGTAGAGGTGACATCCTACACACTCAACACCATCTTTTGACATCCTCACACTTCAACACTGTATTCTACAGTCTGAATTTTTCACATATCCAAGTAACACGTTACACATTACATTCACACTATATTTAATCACTCCACTGTATCACTAAAACATACACAGATAGTAATATTGCAACACTGTGGGGCGCAAACATCGGTCACTACTCGCCCAAACACTACAATAATCAGCAGTCGTTGACACGTAAGGTTGAGGCAGAGCGACTGAACCAGCTCCACTCTCACAATCACTGGTTCACCTGTCCAAGTGGTTTGTCATATTTTTGGCTGTTAGGATTAAGAGATATATCTGGATCATATATGAAGATATTCTATTTAATTAACACTCTCAATGTTTATTTATATTACGAATCTTAATCTAAATAATTATTAGATGGATACAAAATCTTCACTGACCAAAGTACCATTTTCACCTCAGACTCCCTGAAGAGTCACGCTAATGACGTAACTCCAAGTGTTGCCCCTAACTCTGATCTAGTGTTGAACTCTAGGCTATGTCTATGCAACACAGGATACATACTTAGAGGTTGTATTTCTCCCAAAGTATATACATGCTGAAACATAATACCGATTGTTAGTGATGGAATAAATTTTATTTATGTATTTTAGTGACAGGTTACCAAGCAGCCTTTAGTGGACTTCACGGCTAACAAAACACGAACAAAATTTTTTCCGACAAAAAATTTACAAACTGAGTTAATCTATAGAAAACTTAGCTTAATACTCCCTGGCAACAAATGGTACCAAGAATCATTGTTCTAACGGCGACTCCTAACAGCAGGACAAGTGCATTGAGCCACATTTAAATACCCTACCTCTGTAGAGCCGAACACCCCCGCCGACAGGTGTGCTCCCCTGATCGTCAATTTCTATTTTCTTCTACTATTTCACGTTTGACTTCTTCTACTGGGTATTTATCCGACATTATTGCCGGATTTCGACACTAGATAACACTATTGGACGCCTTCGCAAGACCTACAGTGTTAGGGACTTATACGTAAGAGTTTCCAACCAACCAGGAACCCACTACCCGGCCCCCCATTATTGGAAGACGTCCAGTTGATAAAATTCCAGACACCGAGGGATTTTGCCAGGGAGCATATATTGCTCACACTATACACGTCAACTTATAGTCTTCTACGGCTTATTTTATCTACACAATTGATCTAAAATGACATAATAACCAATATAACAAACAAAGAAGTATGGTAAATACTCCAGCAACTGAAAATATATGGCATTTACAACACATCCCCAGAGTCGCGTATTACTCCATCGGGAATAATAGATTCCCATTCTCAGAGAGGGGCTTTCCATTCTCTATTCTCTCGACACCTCCAGGACTCTAAGTAGTAACCACATATACAACTCAACAACATGGTTAACACATCTCCTCACACACTACACGCCGTCTACAGCCTGAGAAAACTGTTATTTTCCTCGAAAAAAAAAAAAAAAAATAGGTGGCCGGCTGTTTCGCGGATTATCTCGGAAGTAAGTTTATTCAACATATATGAGGAACAAACCCCTCGTTAATAATAGCAGAATGTAATGAAATTTACAGAGAACAGAAAGGAAAGATTGTTTTACAAGCTAGTGGATCGCTTTTTGAGATATCATAAATTTGTTTTTGCGAGAGTTATGTCCAGTTCTACAAAAAGTACAGCAAACACACAAATAGGTGAATACACCACGACACACAACACACCGTATATTACAGTGGTAATACACTCCTAGCCACACAAGACCGTCCAAACCATACAAACACAAACACCTCATCATCTTCAATACACCTGATGCGCGAGGTAAGAGCACCGTGCTACACTCCCAGCCAAAACCACACACCGACTTACTTCCCCCGTGTAATTTACGCGCACTATTGCCTTTACTCACACAAATCTTATTGCGTAGGATAATGCCAAAACCATAACTTACTCCGAAGTATCCTCTCATCTTATCTAGTACAGAGGCACATTGCCCAACTGCCTACACTAGATTAACAGTAACTAATTTTTTTCTCAGAGTTGCTCTCTATTATAGAGAGCTATCTTAATGCAACTGTGTGCACAATACTAAAACATTACAGGTGCTTCTTCCGCGAGCGTATACATACAAGCTCTCCGATGCAGTACCAGCGCGTAACGATCACACTCCACACCCCGTCTACTTACCACTGTATAACATCTCCGTGCTACACACCGCACTTTGCAATTCGCTCACTTACTCAGTGAGTAATACACTCTCACACACAACACCCCGCGAAATATTAACAGTGGCCTCACAGTCATCTTCGCATCACGCATCGCGATCTTCAAATACCGTCTTACCACCGTGGCAACACACTCTCCCACACAACCTCATCACTAGAGAGTAAGCAGACCATTCTACAGAGAGGATATATACCCGAACACTCAACATAGGCGACTTTTTCCTCCGCTTAATATGTACTCCCGAGTCAATGATATCACTACTGTGGTCCCCATAACCAATCATCTCGCGCGCAATTAATTTTTGATGGTAGGTTTCGAAAACCCATTTACCCACAAACACACTCCATACAATCAGTTACTCAGGTGTGAGTACCGAGCAGAGCTCCAGATCACCTCACACTCACGCTCAAAAAGCGTACATTACTCATGAAGGTAATCTTTAGCTAGTTCTAGCACATCCTATGACCAACCCGGGACCGAGGTCGTGATTCACACGCAAATGTGTCGAGTGCGCTACCATCACGACTACGTCACCATTCACCTGAGTCTTAGAAATAGCACCGTCGCGTAATTCACTCTCACACACAACACACCGTATACACCCTCAGCGAGCGAAGCGAGACAAGCTGCACAACTCACGCACACAACACAGCGCAGTCCTAAAGTAGCAGTGCGAGTAAGGATGAACACGACATCACTACACAACAATCACCGTGAGTCACCTTAGCCGCGTGAGTACTACACACCTCTGCCATCAGCAAGGCACAAGACACACACACCAAGCATCACCAAGCGCGAGGTGACATACTTACAGTAGAGAGGCATAACAACTGGTCAGTCCACCCGGCACAGCCACACACCTAGGCAATCAAACCATAGTGATCTAACCAAGATCTAGCGAGCATCCACAGGCTACGGCACAGCAGCACAACACAACGCCACGCGTACACATTACACGGGCGACAACTCAGCGTCATACACGACACAAGGGCACAAGATTAAACAAACAGCAGGCAGGCACGAGACACCGAGATATATTACAGTGTAAATTACACTCTCATCCCCAACACACCGTATATACAGTGGTAATACACTCTCACACACAACACCGTATATCTACAGTGGGTACTCAGGCAGGCTCAGCAACAAGCATCAACCACTCTGTCCTTATAATACGTGGTAATGGGCGGGACCCAGGAACAGCCATAGGCACAGCATCACACACAACATGGCAGGCAACGCCGAGTATACTGATACAGTCAGCGACGTCAATACACACCGCACGCTACCACGACAGCACAAGTAACACTTACACCGCTACACGAAATACACAGCTCACGCCAAGGCACAAGACCACACACAACAGCAGCTAGTATCCAAGTTACCGAAGACAGTCAACTACACTCACACGGACAGCACAAGGCACAAGACCCCGTACTACCTTCACAGTGCGTAAGTGAGCACACAGCTACATACACACACACACCAGGAAAGACAAGCCGCGATAGATATAACGTGGAGAGTCAGAGTCAGGCAACACGCTCAGAGCACACCAACCCCTAGGCAATCAAGGCACATACCACACACCAAGGCAGCAAGGCACATTGACACACCACCCAGGCGGCCACGCGTTACTACTTCAGCGTACTACACTCTCGGCTCGGACAAAAGCGCGAGACACACCACGACTAGTACAGTGATACACTACCGTCTTACGTCAGTCACAGCTACAACACACCTCGTTAGTTTAGCGCAAGTCCGCTAAGGTAACTACACATCCTAACCGCTTTCTCGGTCAGCACACAGACACCACCACCCACGGCAGTATATATTACAGCTATGTCATTGCACACATATGACTACACACACCACACGACCGAGATATAATTACAGTCATCTACAACACAACGGCTACAACGAATCGCCTCTCAGCGCACCCTAGGGGCGCCAAGCAAGGCACAAGATAAACACCAGGGCAGGGCAAGGCAAGAGACAACACACCTGTGCTGGTGGCCGTTAGGGCCAAGTAGTAATTTACAAGAGGGGGGGGTGGAGGGGTGAGAGAGTGGGGGGGGGAGGGGGAGGATTGATATACCAACAAAAACAGCACGGCAAGGCACCACGAATAACAAATATACACGTCGAGAGTCATAATACAGCACAACTCACGGCAAGGCAAGTGATTCACACTGGATATTAAAGGTGGTAATCCCAGGCAGGAAAACAGCAGCTCAGCACAGCAGGCTCTCTGCGGGGCCAGATAACGAGCAGGATCAACTCACAGCGAGCAATATCACACTAGCACAACACAAACCCCGTAGAGGAGAGCGCAGTGGTACATGGCATAGTGACAGGCACAAAGGCACAAGAAACACGTACTCCAGTTTACATAGAGGTGTGCTAAGGTGACTACACAGCACACGAACAGCAACCGTATATTTACAGGTATGTAAATACACACTCACAACAACACACCGTTCATATTACAGTGGTACACACCTAGGTCACAGTGCGTAGCAGAGCCCTCAACGGGACTGAAGCGTCACTATGAGCGAATACAGTGCTGCCTCTGGGTACACGATACTCTCACGCAGGACGCACACACGTACCACTACAGCTGAGTGACAGTTAGCAACGTCCCTACGTACACACATCATCAACGGACTCAGTCATAGCTCTCTCTGGAATACAAAGCAAGTACTCCACACACCAGCTCTCACTGCCGTATATTACAGTGGAGCACTTAGACACTACACGACCACGAGCAAGCACAACCGTAGTATTACAGGCAAAGTCACACTACTCCACACACAACAATCCCCCAGGTCAGCGCAGCGAGGCACTAAGTACAGTCGTACCACACTCTCACGCAGCGACAACACGACCAGCGAAGACACAGTACTCGTAGCATAACCTAAGTCTCACAGACACGTCTACACAGACACAACACACCGCACGATTAGGTACATCGCGGAGGCATCACGATCACACTCACACACACACACTACCCGATATCAGTTAAGCATAGTACAAGCACCAAGTCCCTCCCAGCGAGACAGGCACGATCACAAGTGTGAGGGAAAAGTTCAATAGATAGGAGTACGATGGAGGACACGTAGTAATATACACATGTAGGGATAATTCACTATGCGTCGGACATCACGAGCTACGTGATTTAACAAGTCCGGGTTCCAGTAGGATCAACGACAGGTACACTACAGCTACTCACTTACACCATCTACATTTCTCCGGACCACCACACGAAAGTGAGGATGAGTGTTTGACTGCAGCTGCTGGTTAAGGTAGGGTTCAGTACCGAGATGCATCATCCTACAGGGTATTACGACTCCATCCATTCCCCACCACTCCCATACCCCCCCCCGAAAGGTGACGTGGGTGGCACCAGTCAAAACCAGTAATCATAACTCACAGCTCCCAGCACTACTGTAACGTCGATGATATTACCGTGCATAATCCACGATGTCCACTTCCATCGACTTACAACTACTCGAACTTCTAGAGTATAGATTACATTGGCTAGTCACAATACTCTAGCTACACACATAACTACAACACCTCCCGTGTATACCTACTATATCGAGTAATCTAAACGAGCGTCTCTAAGCATTAGACCACTGTCAAGTACAATACTGAATACTCACACGTGGTACATACATCTCTTCATAGTCTACTATCACTAACATCCATCCACTAGGAGATACAGATGCGACGAGTATCCTTAACGACTACTCGGAGGCTCCACTAGCCATCTCTTCTCAGCTTAGGATGACAGAGACTTCGTATCACTTCTAGCAGTGACATCAAACTACAGCGAATCTCACGACTAGGACAAGCGAATGGACTAAAACGTCCTGGAGACTATCCCCTGTTTGGATTAATTACCTGTGGCAACTGATATGAAATTGCAGGACTGTAACCCCTCATCATTGCAGCACGAGTATAGAAAACCTGCTTTCTGTTCTCGGGATATAATACTCACAGGTTATACTGTGAAGCAACGACCCAGTGGGTTGTTACACCACACCTGCGACACCCCACACTACCCCCCCCATCATCGGACAACGGGACCAAAAAACAATGAAACACCATCAGCGACTAGCTCACTAAATTTCAGATAATACCATCCAATAAGAACTACAAGACAAAATCCCAGAAAGCAACCAGACAATCATAACAGCTACGATTCTCCCCACTCATGTCACCGAACACGCAGACACCCCTCATATAATATTAAAGCTTGGAATTCAGTTATCATTTATATTTTTCATTTTTATCATTTATCTTTAATGTACGGATTAATATTTTCTATATCATAAAGTGGTATTATGTTGTCTGTTATTATTTCTTTTCTATCACTCCTTTTCGAGAGAGGAGCCCACACCTTAGGCAACTGGTCGAAGCTGTACCAGTGGCCATGCGTAAGCCTTCACAACAAGCACAACGCCAGTATAGGCCACAGTCACCAAGACACCTCACGCCAGGCAGGCCCAGCACATCAAGACACCCAAACCCAGGCAGGCAAGGCCACAAGACCCACACCCCGGCAGGCCAGGCAACAAGACACAAGCCACGGCAGGCAAGACACAAGACAACCACCACACCCAGTTAGGCAATGCACAAGAACACGCAACCGCAGTTAGGCCAGGCCCAAGACACACACCAAGGCAGGCAAGGCACAAGACACACACCTCAGTGCAGTTCAAGCAGAAGATCACCAACCCCAGGCAGGCAAAGCATCAAGACACACACCCAGGCAGGCCAGGCACAGACACACACTCAGGCAGTCATACGCACCAGACCCGAGACTCACTACCAGGCAGGCAAGGTGCACAAGACACACACCCAGGCAGCACGGAGCACAAGACCCCAACACATCAGACGCCGTCATAGCACCAGACACACAACCTAACCAAGGCAGCGAAGGCAACAGACACACACACAGGTATCATCGCACAAGACACACTCTCAGGCAGGCAAGGCACAAGACGACACACTCAGTGTAGTCAAGAAGCCACAAGACACATACACCACCGGCAGGCGAAAAAAAATGCCCAAGACAACACACCCAGGCGAGGCAAGGCACAAGCACACACGCCTCAGGCAGTACTATCACAAGACACCCACCCAGGCAGGCAAGGCAACAAGACCACCCGCTCCGGCCGTCCATACGCCACCCAGAACACACACCCCGGGCAGGCCGCCCAAGACACAAACACCCAGGCAGGCAAGCACAAGACCCCCAGTCAGGCAGTCTAATAGCACAAGACACGACACCCAGGCGCGCAAGCACAAGACACACACTCAGGCATTCATAACCCCAAGACACACACTCAGGCAGTCAAAGGCACCAAGAACACACACCCAGGCAAGTCATGAGCACCAGACACACACCCAGGCAGGCACGGGCACAAGACACCCACTCAGGCCTTCATGCACACAGACCCACACCTCAGGCGCAAGGCCCAAGCGCCCACACCCAGGCATAGTCCTAGAGCCCAAGCCACAACACCTCAGGGAGGCAACGGCACAAGACCCACAGCCCGGCAGATCATACGCACACGACAAACACACGCCAGGAAGCAAGGCACAAGACGACAAACTACACCCAGGCAGTCATAGCACAAACACACACCCAGGCAGTCCATCGCACAAGACCACCCTCAGGGCAGTCATAACACAAGACACAAAGCACGAATCACCCCAGGCAGTCAAGGCACAAGACACACACCCAGGAAGCAAGGCACACGACACACAACCCAGGCAACATACGCACAAGCCCACACACGCCAGGGAGCGGCCAGCCCAAGCCCCCCACCCATGCAGTTCATAGCACACGACACACACCCCCCAGGCAGTCAAGGCACAAGGAACACACACACCCAGCATCATAGCACAATACCACACACCAAGGAAGGCCAGGCACAAGACAACACACCCAGGCAGAACCTAGCACAAGACACACCCCAGGCATCAAGCCAAGACACACATCCCCAGGCGCAGATCATAACACAAGACAACCACACCCAGGCATGTCCAACAGGCACCAAGACAGCACACCAGCAGTCATAACACAGACACACCCACCGGCAGTCCATAACACCACAGACACCCAGCCAGGCAGTCAGGCACCAAGACACCAACACCAAAAACCCCGGCAGTCATACCACAAGACAACACCCGCCAGCAGTCAAGGCACACGCCCACACACACAGGCAGTCAAGGCACAAGACAGCACACCCAGGCAGTCATAGCAGAACAAGACACACATCCAGGCAGGCAGGCACAATACATCCCACCCAGGCAGTCATAGCACAAGACAACACACCAGCAGTCATACACAAGACCCACACCCAGGCAGTCAAGGAAACAAGACACCACCCCTAGCAGATCATAACACAAGACAACACACCCAGGCCAGTCCAAGGCCCACGACACACACCCAGGCAGGTCAAAGGCACAAGCCACACACCCAGGCAGTCATACACAAGACACATCCAACATCCAGGCTAGCAAGGCACAATACAACACCCAGTGGCAGAATCACCTTCCACAAGCCACACATCACCCAGGGAGGCAGGCACAAGACACACACCCAGGCCGTCATAACCACAAGACACACACCCAGGGGCAGATCACTCGTCCCTAAGACACACCACCCCGGCAGTCATAACACAAGACACAACTACCCACTAGGGCAGTCAAGGCACAAGACACACCCCATAGCCAGGAAAGTGCATCAAAGACATCACACCAGGAGAGGGGGGGGGGGGGGGGGGGGGGGGGGGGGGGGGGGGGGGGGGGGGGGTGGGGGGCTCAGTCCATAGCAAAGACACACATCCAGAGCAGGCAAGCACAATACCATACACCCAGGCAGTCAAAGCACACAGACACACACCTGGCGACAGGGAGGCAAGGCACACGACACACCGCCGGCAGTCACATAGCCACAAGACACACACCCAGGAGGCAAGCACAAGACACACCCCACCCCCAGTCCATCGCACAAGACACACCCCAGACGGCGTGCAAGCACGCAGAAAACCACACACCCAGTGCAGGCAAGGCACAAGACACATACCAGGCATCTAGCACAAGACACACCTCCACGGCAGGCGCAAGGAGCCCAAGAAACACCCCCCGAGCCAGTCACGCCAAGACACACACCCCCGGGCCAGACGCCAAGGCAACAAGACCACACCCAGGCAGTCATAGCACAAGACACACACCAGGGACGGCACGCCCAAGACAGCTCCCCCAGGGCAGGGATGTGCACAAAATACATACACCACCGGCCCGCACGTCCACAAAACACATAAAGGCCATGCAACGAGGCGCAAGACACACCACCGAAGTCAGCACGGCACAGACACACCACCTAGTCAGAGCACGGCATCACGACACATGACCAAGGCAGGTCAAGGCACAAGATACACCGGCCCAGTGCAGACAAGGCTAGCATTCGTATACATATTTTTTTCCTCTTTTTCTTAAAATACTGTAATTACTTATAACTAAACCTCTTTTCTATACATAGTTTTTCAATCAAATGGCTCCCAGTTAATCATTTCCAACCACTGACACCCAAACTTACCATACCACCATCCCTACACCATTACTCTCCTCACTTGGGTTTCACAGTGTTCCTATACATTTGCTTAACATCTCCCAAAATCCGTCTCTCTCTCTCGCTCTACACCCACTCCTTTTAATTCTCTCGGGCATACACAACTAATTATGACCCCACTTAATTCACATCCGAACCCCTTTATTTTTAATCTAGGTAATGGCGAGATGAATTTTACACTTTATCTTCTCTTCTCCTTCCATAAACTGGTCCTTCATCATTATTGCATATCCCCCTTTCCTGTAGCTCTCACTACTCTCAGTTCTACCTGCTGACTTAATCCATTACTTCTCCCCAACGACACTCGCCTACCCACGTCCGCTTTGTAATTTAGCTCTTCGGGCCAGGACATCCAACTTCTTTCATTCATACAACATCAGGCAATCATCTCCTTCTATCATACGCACTACAACATCCAACGCACAGTATAAACAGCATCATTTACCAGTTGTTATATTTTTTTTTTATCTTTGACTTTTGTATAAATGTGTCCCGGAGGACGGTTTCACACGCCCATTCTTGCTCCAGCATTTTAGTCGCCTCATACGACAAACGCATTGAGCTCTAACGTGAAAAAGATTTTTTCTTTTCCCCTTCCATCTTCCATGTCTTCACACATATATATATATATACATATATATATATATAAATATATCTATATACTACTATTATATAATATATAATATATATTATGTATAGAATGATATATATAACTTACTATATATATATATTGATATATATATATATCTATATAAATATATCTATATATATTATAATAAAATACATATCTATAAATAGATATATATATATCTATAACTCTCCGTTGACGTTTGTTTTCGTGTGTTTTATTGCTTGTTTATTACAATTACAATGTACTGTATAAACGTCACTGTTTGATCAATAAAATATAAAAAATAAATACTGAAGGTGAGTGACGACTGAAGTGTGGATCAGAGCACACCACAACTGCCCGCAACCTGATAGAAACCTGATGATGCCACGTACTAGATGCTGATATTTGACAAGTAGAGCTACCAGACAATTTTAACCATGATATTCCCATATCAGTGAACATAAACTTAGTATGGAAATTGCTACCTGGTCGTCGGAAGCATTTGGTTGTAGACCACTTAATACAAACTGTTACATTCATCCCACTAGTTTAAATAAATATTCACTTCCCTACGGTCTGTATAGTTTCACACAATCTTGACCATCCACAGATTTTTCACAGAAGATAAATCTACCTTCTTACACGACCCTAGTAATGTTTAGCTTTGTCTGGTAAACTGCGACAACCTTCATCACCCTGTATTACCAATTTCCGATTTGAGCTCTTGTGGTCAAAATAGGTCTTCTTTTATGTATCCTTGGACATATTCAGGTTCTTGACACCACATCAACTGTTTCTTCTACAATCCATTCTCTCAGATCTAAAAGAAAAATGATATTTGCTTTTGACTTCAGGTTTTTAAATAATCTCTTTGAATCAAAGTTCATTCCTGATAGAGGTCCACTAGCTTGTATTCCCCCAGTCCCAAGTAATTCGAAAGGGAAATATCAACCAAGGAAATCCACTTGCACTCCTCACACATGTAAAGAGAGCACCATGAATAGACATTCTATGCGCAGCTCCGAAGTATACGACAACAAATTTCTTTTCCTTTTGTCTTTAGGATGGCCATTTGATGTTCCCAGCCTTCCCGTTTATAATTTTGATGGTAAGAGTGTAGTGAAAAGAGGTTGAACAACGAACCCTTGATCCATTACTTGAACACTTGATCCATTAATTGACCACTATCCTTAATCTAACACGCAGTAATGTTGTGATTCCTTAGATCAGACGGAATTTTCTCCTACGTATCCTACCTGCACATTAGATAGTCAAAACTTCTGCAACTTCTATGTGACGTAATGGATTTCCGAGTACCGCCTCGGGAAGCTGGAAGCCACGTCGCTTAATAGTCCAAGATCATAATTTACTGACCTCCTGATGGAACGAGGAGTCCACAGGACCAACTAAATCCACTGTACCACTACGCACATGGGACTGAGCAAATCGCAACTTTTAACCCTCGGACTTCTCTTAGAAGTTCTCCCCTTATTGTCTGCTGCACAAGTTGACATATGTGACACCCTCCCAATACTTACAGAATGTCGCTGAAGACACTCCCACGCCAAACGTACAAGTTCATCATCTTCTCGTATGTCTTCCGATGTGAGAAATGACCAAGCCTGTTACGGTCATGGACAATCTATCAACATAGTCCTCCCATGGCAGAGTCCTCGGAATTAATAAGAGATTACTCACCCACGTCCATTCGCGATTGTCGGCTGACACACGTGTTCTACGAAGAAATTCTCTTTATCATACAACCTTATAAGAACCCTTTCTATCCTTTGAACCCCTTTAGTCTGTATCACCGCAACTTCCGGTTACCATCTAAGCAAGGACAAGTCTTTTGTGAGGCCCCTCTCCCTCAACTTTGAGAAAGCTCCTAGATTTCCTTGGAAAAGACCCAACGGAATGGACACCCGGTTATTACCTTAGATTCGCACGTAAGGACTGTTCCCGGTCCTGTGTTATGAAACAGAACCAGTTCACTCGAGCATCTCACTCGTTTTAGTTCCTGTGTTCCGTCAGTTTTGGTGTCTGACTTTCCAAAATGTTTAAAAATTTAAGAGTACCTAAAATTATAGGTACCCCAAAATTAAAAGTACTCTAAAATTAAAGAGTACTCTAAAATTATAGATACCCCAAAATTATAGATTTAAAAATTTTCCAAAATGTATGATACTCAAAATTATAAAACCCAAAAATGTATAGAGTACTAAAAAATTATAAAATACTCTAAAATGAAAAGAGTACCCCAAAAGTATAGATCTCAAAAAGAAAGGGTACTTAAAAAATTTGAGTACCAAAAGAAGATTTCTCTAAATGTATAAAGGGTACTCAAAAATGTATAGGTACCCCAAAATGTATAGAGACTCTAAAATGTATAAGTCCCTAAAATGTTGAGAACTCTAAAAGATAGAGTCCAAAATGTATAGAGTATCAAAAAAATGTATAAGTACTCTAAAATGTATAGGTACTCTAAAATGTATAGGTACCCCAAAATGTATAGAGTACTCTAAAATGTTAAAGAGTCTCAAAATGTAAGAGTATTTAAAAATGTATAGGTACTCAAAAATGTATAAAAACTAAAAATTATAGAGTACTAAAAAAAGTATAGAGTACCTAAAATGTAAGAGTACTCAAAATGTATAGAGTACAAAAAGTATGGGTACTCAAAATGTATAGAGTATTTTTTCTAAAATGTATAGAACCTAAAATGTATAGAGTACTCTAAAGTAAAAGTAAAACTTTAATATGTATCAAGTGCTCAAAAACAACATTAAAAGTCAGCTGTTCTGTGTTAGTTTTTTTTACTGTCTCGGAAAAAACAAAAGAGTTTACCTGGAGTTTACCTGGATTATTATTATTATAATCATGGGGTAGCGCTAAACCCGTAGGATTATACGGCGCATATGGGGGGGGATGGAAGGTATTCAGACTCAATTCAGGGAACAGGAGAACAGATCCAATTCCGTAGATCGAGAGCCCCTCACCAGCATCAAGGAACCTTCCTTGAGGGGAGTTTACCTGGAGTTTACCTGGAAAGAGTTCCGGGGATCAACGCCCCCGCGGCCCGGTCTGTGACCAGGCCTCCTGGTGGATCAGGGCCTGATCAACCAAGCTGTTACTGCTGGCTGCACGCAATCCAACGTACGACCCAAACAGCCCGGCTTGTCAGGTGCCGACTTTAGGTGCTTGTCCAGTGCCAGCTTGAAGACTGCCAGGGGTATATTGGTATTCCCCCTTATGTATGCTGGGGGGGGGCAGTTGAACAGTCTTGGGCCCCTGACACTTATTGTGTTGTCCCTTAACGTGCTAGTGACACCTCTGCTTTTCATTGGGGGGATGTTGCATCGTCTGCCGAGTCTTTTGCTTTCGCTGTGAGTGATTTTCGTGTGCAAGTTCGGTACTAGTCCCTCTAGGATTTTCCAGGTGTATATAATCATGTATCTCTCCTGCCTGCGTTTCCAGGGAGTACAGGTTCAGGAACTTCAAGCGTTCCCAGTAACTGAGGTGTTTTATCTGCCTTGAAAGGTGCTGTTAGTGTTCAGAAATATTTCAGCCTAGATAGAGCAAGCGGCCTGAAGAGTGTCATCATGGGCTTGGCATCCCTAGTTTTGAAGGTTCTCATTATCCATCCTGTCATTTTTCTAGCAGATGCGATTGATACGATGTTATGGTCCTTGACGGTGAGATTCTCCGACATGATCACTCCCAGGTCTTTGACGTTAGTTTCTCGCTTTATCGAGTGGTTGGAATTTGTTTTACACTCTGATGAAGTTTTAATTTCCTCATGTTTACCATAACGGAGTAATTGAAATTTCTCATCGTTGAACTTCATATTGTTTTCTACAGCCCAATGAAAGATTTGGTTGATGTCTGCCTGGAGCTTTGCAGTGTCTGCCATGGAAGACACTGTCATGCAGATTCGGGTGTCATCTGCAAAGGAAGACACGGCACTGTGGCTTATATCCCTGTCTATGTCTGATATGAGGATCAGGAACAAGATGGGAGCGAGTACTGTGCCTTGCGGAACAGAGCTGTTCACCATAGCCGCCTCAGACTTTACTCTGTTGACTACTACTCTTTCTGTTCTAATTGTCAGGAAGTTATAGATCCATCTACCAACTTCTCCTGTTATTCCTTTGGCACGCATTTTGTGCGCTATTACACTATGGTCACACTTGTCCAAGGCTTTTGCAAAGTCTGTGTATATTACATCTGCATTCTTTTTGTCTTCTAGTGCATCCAGGACCTTGTCGTAGTGATCCAGTAGTTGGGACAGACAAGAGTAACCTGCTCTAAATCCATGCTGCCCTGGGTTGTGTAACTGATGGGTATCTAGATGGGTGGCAATCTTGCTCCTTAGGACCCTTTCAAAGATTTTTATGCTGTGGGATGTTAGTGCTATCGGTCTGTAGTTCTTTGCTATTGCTTTACATCCACCTTTGTGGAGTGGGGCTATGTCTGTTGTTTTTAGTAACTGTGGGACGACTCCAGTGTCCATACTCCCTCCCCATAGTATGTTAAAAACACGTGAGAGGGGCTTCTTGCAGTTCTTGACGAACACGGAGTTCCATGAGTTCCGACCCTGGGGCAGATTGCATGGGCATGTCATGTATTGCCTGTTCGAAGTCATTTGGCATCAGGATAACATCAGATAGGCTTGTGTTTACCAAATTCACTCCTTCCACTATCGCCACCTCCCTCTCCCCCACCGCTTTCTCCATAACCCCCACCCGCATGTGTTCCGCATCCCTAGCATACAAAAGCACCCATAACATGTCCTCACACACACGCAAGTCCTTCCCTCCCCACCACCTCCTGATATCCTCATACAAAAGGTGCAGCCCACCACCTGTACACCCCCCACTCGGAGGAACCCCCTCTTTACATATACACTCATGATCCTATTCTTCAAATTAATTAACCGCAGCCCGCCTCTGCACACTGGAGAGTAACAACCCCCTCGTAACCAATCACAACCCCGACCTCCAAATAAACCGAAAGACTCTCCTCAATAATGCCCCAATATCTGACTGCATCAATGGGCACATTGCAGCTACATGCCAAATTTTACTATACAGTAAAACGTTTGCTACAATAAACAGCTGATGAAGTGTTAAATGACCCAGCCGCAACCCATCCAACCTTCCAATCACTTTTGCCATACAGCTCCCCGAATTAACCATCCTGGCTAGCTATGTGTCTTGCATATACTCAATTCCACAAATCTTGACCTGATCCACAACACACCACCTCTCACTACCTTCCCCTCCCACCCTCCCCTCCCAATCCCCCAACCCCATAAACTTAGACTTCTCCACATTCCCCTCATACCAGCAGCCTCTCCAAACAGGTCCACAATCCCCCCCACCCTTCCTAAACCTTCCCCCTCATGCACGAGAATCACTGTGTCATCTACGTAACCAACAATCCCCGGCACGCCTCGCCCTACCCACCCCTGCACCTCCCCCCTCACACACACCTCCACTGCTCTATAAAACGGGTCCTGCAAACATGTAAAAAGTAATTGGGACAAAGGACATCCCTGCCACAGACCTCTACCCATCAGGATCCGATCCTCCACCCTCCCATTTACCTGCACCTGGACACCTGCCCCATGGTACAATGTCTGCACCCACCTCACAATCTCACCCTCAAATCCTTGCCTCCTCATTATCCACCATAATGCCTCCCTCTCAACACTATCATATGCTGCCCTCCAATCCAAGGCCAACATCCCCCTCCCCCACTCCCTGCACACTCTCCACAAACCCCCGAATCACCCCATAACCCCTCGTACATAGTCCTCCCCGGCACCCCCTACTGTCCCGCTGCGACTACCCTGTCGATCACACACTTCAACCTGTTCCCTAATATTTTAGCGAATAACTTATAATCCGCACACAGCAAAGAAATAACCCTATAGTCCTTTACCGTGCATGGAATGGCCACCTTTGGGATCAAGACTGCCACCACCATTGCCTGCAAAACCCCCACCTCACCCCTCCCCTTCATCTCATTGAACACTTCACCAAGAACCCCTTGAGTATGCCCCAATTCTGTAAATAGAACTCACATGGTAGACCATTGACCCCCGGGCTTTGCCCCTACTCATACTCAATAATGTCAGCCACACCTCCCCTTCTTCAATGTCCCCTCCCAGCTCCATACGATTCCCCCTACCCAGAACATTGGCCACCTGCCCTCCCAACCGCCCTAACTCCCTGCATTCACACCAACACTCCTCAAATAAGTCCTGAGCCATTCATCCACATAAAGACCCATCCCTTCCATCGTATGAAGCACCTGCCCCACACGATACCCTCCGACCTCCGCATGCACTAACAAACATTCCATCTCTGTGGCTGCCTCATGCTGCCATTGCCCCTGCAGAACACACACCGATGGCCTGTCACCCCACAACACTTCCTCTAACCCACCCTTCACCAGCACTGCATCAATCCTCTTATTCTGCAATTCCCTGATACATTGCTTCAGCCCCTCTATTTCCTCCTCAGGATATCCCCCCCCCCACCACCCTTCCCTCATAACAATCCCTCAACCGCCCCTCTAAATACTGTATAAGCCCAAAAGTCATCTGAGCCTCCCCCTTTTCCCTGTCGAACATAATACTCCAGAATCCTCCCCTTTGCCACTCCATCCCACCACTCCAACAAATCCCCAACAGCCTCCACCCCTGACCACAACTCCTTCCATATTCCTGCAAAACCCCTCCCTCCCTCTCTGTCTGCAAGGAGCCTAGTGATCAATTTCCAAAAACTCTGATGCCTCCTTGGCAACCCATCCCACCCCAAAATTCCATGAAAACTGCCCAATGAAACTGAATATGCTACCCTCCACCACACACACCCTCTCTACCCTTGCAGTCCACATTACATACAGTCGGTCCAATCCAGTGGCAATCCTCCCTGCGCAAATGTGTGCTCCACCTCCCCCGCTTCACCCTTAGCAACATCCCACAACCCCACCCCCCACAAAAGATCCCCAAACACAACAGAACAAAACCCCACCCCTTGAGGCTCCACATCTTTTCTGCACACCACACAATTCCAGTCGCCCCACACAACCACCACGGGGGAAGCAACCGAGGTGATAACACCAATACATCCCACACAAAAGCATTCTTGACACACCCATTCCCCTCTACTGGCCCATAGATGCACACTAGTGCTACCCTCTTCCCCATCCACAGCCCATCCACTAGCACAACTCGCCCTCCCCCACCTTACTATGTATACAACAAACGGGCTGGTCTCTCACAGGAGGAATGGCGGCTTCACCCTTTCAATCGAGTGGAATGGGTTTACAAACACCTGGAAACCATTCAGTACCAACTCACACCCGGCTTTGTAATTGTGCTTTTGCAAAAGCCACATCCACCCCATACCTATGGAGAAAAGTCACGAACCACATACACTTCACTGTTTTCACAACCCATTTACATTCACTGAGACACACTTCAAGCCAGCCACACCCTGTGCCCCTTCGGCACCAACCCGCCACTAGACGCCTGCTGGTGTCTGCCACCATGCTCACTACCAAACACCTGAGGACCTTCTGTAGCTGCCGCCAGGCCCCTGGGCCCCTTAGGCCGCCCTGTGACACATACACCCACACCTTCTTGCCAGGCCTCTGCGCCGGGGTGAGGACATCATCAGAGTCCGACAGTGCCACCGCCCATTTGCGTGATCTACTTTCCGCCTCCATAGCCACCTCCAGAGGGCCTTCATTATGAACCACCGCCTCCATGGTGACTACATCCACCCCGGCGGCCTGCCCCTCAACCAGCTCCACCTCATCCTGTGACCTCATACAAGACACATTCCTGAGGGTCTCTCCAAGCCCCTCCTCGTCCACCACACCAGGCATTCCCAACAATCCCTACAACACAGTCGCTAACATGTCCTCCATCACTCTCTCCTCCATGGGCATTCCACCCTCCATACCCAGCATAACTGGGCAAACTGAGGAAGATTCCCCAGGTAGAGTCACACAAGACCCCTCAAGCAGCTCCTTCCACTCCATCTCTTTGCTCCAAAATGATGTCTTTGGACGTGCACCTGACTCAGGCACAACCGTCACCTCCTGGATAGGCTCTGCCATGGGATGATGCCCCACTTTCCTGCTTCCACTGTTGGCGACCACATTGTGGCGCAATGTGTCGTACGCCCCACAAAGTTGCTGCCCTGCATAGAAAACCATCACTTGCGTACGATGGAATGGGGTGCTTCAAAGTCATCTTCAGCGAAAATGTACCTTCAAGGAGGCCAGCAATGCGCCCTCCATCCATTTCCCAATGGTCGCCACATGCACAGTTCCATATCTGCTGAAAACATCTCGTAAATCAATCCAATTGGCCTCGAAAGGCACGTTATGCCCTTAACCCAAGTGAAGTAACGAGACACATCAATGAGCTTCACTGTGACAGCCGGGTTAATGACCACACAACCATCTTGAAATTTGTCCACCAGCCACTCATAGACACTTGCTGATGGGAGCAAACAAAGACCCATGGGCCCTTAAGCACTATCCATAAAGTTTCCATCAGCCACCCCATGAGGGCTGGCGGGATAACAAAGCTTTTGGGACTCACACCCAACGCACATTTTACATAGGCGTGTTATTCCTCCCCCTTCCCTGCTGCACCATTTTGAAAAAATCAAGCTTGCCCCAACAGAAGGGGGCATCAAACAACGTCCACTCCCCAGAGGTCAGGACCAAAATCATATTATGATGGGCGGGATGGAAGCCTTTTATGATGCTCAGGGGGAAAGGGTCATTTTAAATAAGGGTCCCAGGAGTTAGTTAATATCTTTTTTACACACTCCATCCCCATGAAAGTACGAGTCCGAACAGGGGCTGTGGGTACAGAAAACAGAAAAATTTCCCAGTGGGGAACACACCCCAATAAATCCTAGCAAACAAAAATCCAATTTTTTTAAATTCTATGCCTTGGGGTATCTGCGGGGAACATTTAATTGGAAAAACGGGTATGACGACACTTTTCACTATCCCAAAAATCCCGCCCTGCTAAAAACAAAGGTACAACTCCCCTTCCTGTAACTTTTTTCCCCCTGAAATGTGTCACTGAACCCGGGATGGGGTATAGTTGTTCACCCCCATCCCATGAAAAAAAAATGCTCAATGCATACTGTGGGCACATCATCTGAAGGGACAAGAAGACCAGACCTCAGACTATGGAAAAAAAAGGGGAACCAAAACCTCTTCAGAAAAGGTTTTTTTTTTTAGTGCCAAAAAAAAAAAAATAGCAAAAATCCATAAAAACACTTCTGCAGCAGAGGCATGGCATTGGCCTCCTTTCCCAATGTGATGTTTTTCAGCTGGGCTTGTGGGGTCTCTGGGGAACCAATTTTTAACCCAAATTTTTTGGGTCAAAAACCTTGCCTTGGCAAACGTCGTAGCCCCCACCTGAGGTCTTTTGTTCTTGCGCCTAAAACCTAGGCGCAGGTCGTACACGTGGTTGTGGAGGGTGCTTGGCCCACCAAAAAAGCCAAGGAAAGGTAGGAATTGGGCGGAGCTGCTGCTGGGGGGGCAGAGCTCCTGACAGAGACTTTTGGGGGACGCTGCTGGGTGCAGGGCTCGGGGGGAAGGCGGGGAAGTCTCTGGAGGAGAGTTGGGGGGCACTGGGCAAGTACTGGCTTGGGGTCGTACTCGTGCGTGAGGGCTTGGGACCTGTGGCTTAGTTCCCGTATGAACTGTCCTCGTGCTATATTTTAAGTTAATTCATTTTTGGCCCAAATTGTTGTATTTCCCCGTCTCACGCTTTTGTGTCCACCCCATTTTCTAAACCACAATAAGCTCTGTTCCCAAAATAAATTTTGTACAAAACTTAATAAAAACTGTGTTTGAGTAAATAGTAATATTCACTGCCCCCCGTTATTTTTCTTTTTTCTTTATTTTTATTTTGTTTTTATGAGGGAAAATGGGCGGGCATATGTTATAGTATGTAGAGTTAATGAGAGTGTCGTGGTGGTCACCACGGGCCTTCATTACACCTACCCCCTTAATCTCTCACTCCTATGCCTCGGCTGTCCCCTACCTACTGACTCCCCCCCCCTTACCCCCATATTCCCCCTCTTTTCCCCCCTACATACATGGTGTCAAAGGGGGGTGGCTCTATTTTTTAATATGGAACCAGCCCCCAGGCCTTATTTTTGACTGGGGTTATACTTTTTATCTACCATTGCTACCACTTTTTTTTTTTTTGTGTGGAAAAATTAAAGTAATACTGTAGATTTTTGCGGGGGTCTGAAAAATTTTTTTGGGTGTAATATTATTTTTGGTGGAGTTGGTTGTTGGTTTGAGAAAAAATTGGGGGAGAATATCAGTTTTGGGTGAATTTTTGGGGGAACAATTAGGGCCCCGAATTGAATTTTTTCAGGGGGAAGGGAAAAGCCCACCCAGCCCGCCTTGGAAGACTTCCCCACAACTGTCACCCATTAAGAGTTGCCTATGTTTGCTGTCCACCTGATTGCCCATCACCCCGCTGATATGCCCGTCACCCCGTGTCCCCCCAGTAGATGTTTGCTCCCCCTGGTCTGTACCCGTGTAGGGGGGTGTTGTCTCGTCCCCAGCCGTGTGACCATCACCCAGGGACCCCCGTTACCCGCAGTTGCCGGGGATGGGTGACCGCACCTGCTGTTATGACCTGAAGTGACCTCCCCCACCCCGAGCAACTAACCATTCCCCTGCTATGCTGATGTCGGCTGCTGTGTGCTGTTACTATGCTGCGGCCCTTGTATGATTTGAGATGTGCGGCCCTGCTGTGATGCGGACCGTGCTGCGATGCTGTGGGCCCCTTGCTGTGTGGGGTGTGGATACGGCCGTGCTGTATGTGCGATGCTGCCCAGCTCAAAAGGAGGAGATAGCGGGGATCTGCAGTGGTGTGTGAGGGGTTCTGGGGTGATGTCCGGACAGGGGAAAACTACTAAGAAGGGGTGCATCCTCGGGTGTGGAAGGACGTGGCCGGAATGGACTCCCCTGCTGGGGCCAGCCTGCTATCAAGGGGGGTTGGAGGTGATCCTGCCTTTCTGGCACCTTTAGATGGTATGGGGGGTTTTCCTCCCGCCCTGGAGACAATTGGGGGTGTGATGTCCCCAGCCTCTTTGACTTGCCAAGGTTAGTGTTACCTTGTGAAATAAGGGGACTTGAATACAGTCCATGATTATGGCCGTTTTTTTTTGAGGCGTGAATCCCAGTATGGCTTAGGTAAAGGGGGTCTTAGCTGCGATGGTGCCCCGTCTCGATTTTCAGATGTGTAGTTGCATGTGAAGTGGCCGAAAAATGCGACCCCTTTGGGGGGGTGAAGTGTCCGTTTTCATTACTAAATCAACCCCTTTGGGGCGTTTTCCCCGCCCTAGAAGCCTAGGGGTTTGGCCAATGGTTTTTAAAGTGCGAGGGTGACTAGCATGGCTATGCATTTCAGTAGAAGTGGGAAACACTGGCCGAATTTGGGTTTAAGGAGAAATGGGTAAGGGGGCTTTGCAAAAAAGGGAGCGACTATTACGGGCCCCAACTGCCAGGGCGGTTTATGTGCCTTGTGGTTTGGGGGGTTTTGAGGGGATATAGTAATTGAATAATTTTTTTTTTTTGTATAAATTTTGTTTTTGTTTTGTAAAAGAATTAAGGGTTGGGTTTAAAATAGTCAAATAACTAGGAAAAATTGTTATTCTAATATTTTAAAATTGGGGGGGAAAAAAGGGGGATGTGATGTAGTTCGCGGGGGCTTTAGGCCCTTGGGAGACCTAATTTAACCAATTATAGGTCACACCTTGCCTTGGCAAACGTCGTAGCCACGCCCCGTCTAGGTCTTTTGTTCTTGACGCCCAGACCTAGGCGGGGGTTCCCGGTTTTGGGGGGTGCTTGGCCACAAAGCCCAAGGAAGAGCAGATCAGAGATTCGAGGGGGTGCGCGGGTGCAGAGCCCCGGAAAAAGATTGAGCGGAGTGCGCTGGGGGCAGGGGTCGGGGGAAGGGTGCGAAATCTCTGGAGGAGACTGTTGGAGGCACTGGGGAGAGTACTCTTGGCGTCGTCCGTGTGTTAGGGCTTTTGGGCCTGTGGTTAGTTCCTGTATAACTGTCCTCTTGCTATTTGAAGTTTATTTCATTTTCCGCAAGTTTTATTTTATTTCCCTTCTCCCCTGCTTTTGTGTACCACCCCATTTTTAAACCACAATAAGCCTGTTCCCCAAAATATTTTGACAAAGACTTAATAATAAACTGTGTTTGAGTAGAATAGTAATATTCACTGCCCACCGTTATTTATTCTTTTTTCTTATATTTTATTATGTTTATATGAGTGAAGAATGGGTGAGGCATATGTTAGTGAGTAGTGTAGAGTTAATGAGAGTGTCGTGGTGGTCACCACTGACCTGTCATTACCTACCTACCTCCGCTAATCATCTCACTCCTACTGCCTCGGCTGTCCCCTACCTACTGACTCCCCCCGCTTACCCCCATATTCCCCTAATCATTACCCCCCTACATGACACAGAACAACAGATGTTAATGCCAGTAAATAAAGCCCCTTTAAATTCCATCAATATAAGAACATTCACCTTTACATACATACAGGGTCTAAAGCCATCAACAAGCAAGAAAATACCTTACATCAAGGGACTGCTCACGGAGTTATATGCAGCATTTGTGGCTTTCACAGAGACGCACACAAAGGATCATTTTGACAACGAAATATAGATCCCAGGTTATAATCTATTCAGATGCGACAGACTAAACAGGCAACAAGGATGGGGGGTTGGCCTGTACGTCACACTCACTCTTTTATTCAAAACTACTAAGCACTCAGATGGTGTAGTTAAAGTTTTGGCAGTAAAGATCGATAACCAAAACCTTGACATTGTGGTTGTATACAAGCCTCCGGATGCAACTTCCCAACAATTCTGGGAATAGCTTTTGAAAATTGACCATTGTCTGGAAAATCTCCCAACTCCTGCCCCAAACATCTTAATACTGGGGAATTTCAACTTGAGACACCTAAAATGGAGGAATGTAGCACATAATGTTTTAGCAGAGATCATCCCAGGAGGCAGCTCAGATGAAAATTCACACACACACAAGCTATTAAATTTCTTCACCAAATTCACCTTAAACTAGAAAATAATAGAGACTACATGACTAGAAAATACATTGGACCTCATCTTCACTAACAAACGATCCGATAAAAAACCAGAGGACAGTACAGCCACGACACCAAGAACTGCTACATCAGTCACCGATGAGGGGACAGTAGGGAACAAAGGAGATATACTGTATGTGATGACTCTATCGAACCCAAGGGAAGCGTGGGATAAGGCAGGGAGAACAGCAGGAACTAATGAGGGGAATAGAGACAATGAAGGGGCTAGTCTATACACAGAGGCTCTAATGGACAACTGCCGTGTCCATGAACTGATAAGCACAGGGACACCAGATAGGGAAGAGACAGTAGGAAGCAACGCGTCAATGCAGGAACTAATTCGTATCAGAGGATGCTTGGGGAAGTACAGAGGGAGAGCAAAAGGGAGAGGGCCATTTTTGTCTAAGGGCTCCAAAAAGTAGATGGGGAAACTTACAAGGCAAGGAAACAGGGGAAAAAAATAATTGAAAGCATCATGAAAGCAATAGGAGAAGACGACATGTTCCAGCTGACAAATTTTTCAGAGAATTGAGTGGTTTGCAAGAGGAAAAAAGTGTCCAGTCAAAGTGATTTTCAAGGCAGAGTCAGCTCGAAATGGGATCCTGCAGGAGAAAGCATGCCTAAGGGACAAACCGGAGTTCCAGAGTGTGTACCTCAACTGAGACAGAACACAGGAAGAAAGGATGATACTGAAAGAGAGGGTGCAACATCGCAAGAAGAAATGGAAGGCAAGAAAGGTGGGGAGCAGGAGAAATCAGGCCCAGGTGGAAGAACAAACACAACCCCCTCCAGTACCACCCACAGAAGGAACACAACCATGGCAATCCCAAAGCAATCAAACAACCTAACCCAAAACCCACTCACTGTACCCTCTGCCCCATCCCCTCAGCACAAACCCCACCCCCACAGAAACCCACAGTAACCAAAACACATTCCCCCTCAGCTCAATCCCTACCTCCACAGAAACCCACAGTAAACCCCCACAATGTATCCTCTCCCCCATTCCCCCCCCACCCCCCCCCACAAACC
>NW_026506608.1:0-24111 GCF_026875155.1 Cherax quadricarinatus
TTTTTTTTTTCCCTTAAGGCAGGATTAAATACTGATTCTTTTTAAAATTTGACTAAAAGGAAATACTTTAAAACCAATTTTAGAAATCAAACTTCCCATTTTTAAATAATGTTTTATTGCACTTGCATTTGTTTTGTAAGCCGGGGCGTTATAACCTTTACCATTTTAATTTTTGGGAACAGAGTATCATTGTAGTTTATACTTAATGTTCTTACGTGTTGGAAGATTTATACTTTTGGACAGCATTATAGATGTGTAAGGTTAAACTTAAATTTTATTGTGCACCCCTTTGTGTTTCTATTTTATGTTGTACTTTTCAGATAGGGGAGGTTCTGTCTGGGAAGGGGGGGTTCTGTCTGGGGAAGGGGGGTTCTGTCTGGGGAAGCGGGGGTTCTGTCTGGGGAAGGGGAAGGTTCTGTCTGGGAAGGGGGAGGTTTCTGTCTGGGAAGGGGGGAGGTTCTGCCCTGGGGAAAGGGGGAGGTTCTGTCTGGGGAAGGGGGGGTTCTGTCTGGGGAAGGGGAGGTTCTGTCTGGGGAAGGGGGGGTTCTGTCTGGGGAAGGGGGGTTCTGTCTGGGGAAGGGAGGTTCTGTCTGGGGAAGGGAGGTTCTGTCTGGGGAAGGGGGGGTTCTGTCTGGGGAAGGGGGTTCTGTTTCTGGGGGAAGGGGGGGTTCTGTCTGGGGAAGGGGGGGTTCTGTCGGGGGAAAGGGGGAGGTTTCTTCTGGGAAGGGGGGGGGTTCTGTCTGGGGAAGGGGGGGTTCTGTCGGGAAGGGGGGGTTTCTGTTTGGGGAAGGGGGGTTCTGTCTGGGAAGGGGGGTTCTGTCTGGGAAAAGGGGGGTTCGTCTGGGGAAAGGGGGTTTCTGTCGGGGGGAAGGGGGGTTTTAAAGTTTGCAGGGTTTTACGGTATGTAACATACTGTGCTCTTTTGAGTTATTACCTTATGACGTTAAGTCATAGTACAGAATATCTGGTTTTACTTTTGATGTAGTTAGTACGGAAGTTTGTATCAATTCTTTCCTTAATTTATAATTATTTATATTTGTATGTGGTATTATATGGCCGTGGAAAGTTTTACATTTGTTGACGGATAAGGCCTGTTTTTTTTTATGTGCTGTGATGTACTTTTTAAAAAAAAAAAAAAACAAAATTCTAGTTTTGGATTATATTAAATATTTACA
This sequence comes from Cherax quadricarinatus, assembly GCF_026875155.1. Classification (NCBI taxonomy): domain Eukaryota; kingdom Metazoa; phylum Arthropoda; class Malacostraca; order Decapoda; family Parastacidae; genus Cherax; species Cherax quadricarinatus. The sequence continues at coordinate 1,176 of NW_026506608.1, forward strand.
TAATCTAGTGTTAAAGATGAGGTAGCATGTAATGTTTGCTCTTATATTTTACGTGTAAACTCCATGTTATGTAATGTTGCCATGACAGTTGGAAGTTCATGGTTGATGCATAATTATTGACATTACATATTGTGTCCTCTTCAAGGGGGGCTCCTTGGCGTGGTGAAGAGGCTCTTGGTCTGAGGAATTAGACCTGTCGGTCTTCTTCCTCAGACCGAACCTAATTACCCCCCAATCTCCCCTCCCCTATCCCATCCTCCCCTTTTTCCTTTCCTCCTCCTCCTCCCCACCCCTCCCTTTTGCCCTTCCTCTTTTTGGCCTTTGGGATTTCTCCCACAGGCACGCTAGTTCCTAGGTAGGGGAAAGGATACCAGGGTCCATCCCATTCCATTGAGGTTCTTGGCGGTGGCGTAGTTTGCCGTGGAATCTGGATCGCCTGGGGATGTCCCGATCCCTCTCCGGTATCCCGGAGTAGCTTTGGGTGTCTTTCGGGCGACGGGTGTATCTCTGGAAGCCACCTTTTGGATTCCGGGGGTGGTGGCCGAAGGAGGTATGCTTTGTGGCGGATATCCAGCCGCCCTCTCTTTTGTCCACCGAGGTAGCTCGGCAGATGTGAGGTTGCTATCCCGGATTGTTAGTTTACTAGCATGATGGGTAGGGTATGGCATGGGTTCCACGCTGCATCTGCGCTACTTGCGGTGCTGAGGTCCTCTTGGGCGCGGAGGGAGATTTCTGGCCCTTTCATTCCTCCTAGGAACTATCCCTCCCCGGTCCCCCCTTTTTTTATTCTTTTTTTTTATTTTTAGTTTCTTTTCTTTTTTTTTATTTTTATTTTCTTTTCTTTCTTTTTTTTCTTAAAAGCAAAAAGAAAGAAGTAACCTAACCATGGCAGCCCTAGTCCATGAACCTACTACCCCCGGGCTCCTTCTGGATACCGCACCCCGTTCTGACCCCGCCTCGTCTTTGGACCACTCTTCAGACACTCCTCATGCCTCTGTACCTCTTGCCGGTGCTGTTTCCTCACCCGCTTCAGGTACTGAGGCCTTGACTGACTCCTTCGATTTATCGGACCTTCGCTCTCCTCTGACTATGCTTCCGGCCTCTCCCTCTATGGTGCGGCAATTTTCAGATCCCCGACCCGTTCCACGTCGGACCAACTCTGGTCCCACGCCTAAATGCCAACGACAATTACCTGCTGATGATACTTCTCCACCTTCTCGTTCTTCTCAGAAACGATCGACACGTCCTTCACTACCTTTCCACGCTCGGTTTCAGACTGAACAATGGACTAAATTCTTCACTTTACGACCCGACTTTCCTCTACTTGCCTATCTTTCTGACCAAAGTATTGCAAGGCAACTCCTACGCCATAATGGTAAAGATTTTCCTTTTCATGCTCTTAAGAGCGGTACGCACATCTTTACCAACAGAAATGCTACCAGCTCAGAGCTCTCTCGTCTTTCCAATCGAAACTGTTCCTGTCACTCTTGAAAAAACATCATTCCCTCAATTCTGGTTAGGTAAAACCGTCATTCTGCCCGACATTTGAAAAAATATTATAATACCATATTCAACAAAATTTCCAGACATTGGCAGCTGACATCTGAAAAACAGCTGGAACTCCAAGACTCCCAATCCTACTAGGTAGACACTTATTACGTTCTTCCTGCCCCGGGCGAGACGATGCACTAGCAATGTGGCTCGTTTAACTTTGACAGCTGAGAACTCCCATTCCTCATTTATATAGCAGACATCGGTTCCAAGTTCGTAAAGGAGAACCCTACACCAAAACAGTGTAGAATTTGGCTGCGATTTGGCCATCCAGCGAACACTATTTTGCAGATCTAGTCGCCGAATGCCCAGTCTGTGGTGGCCGATGACCAACTAATACTCTTGCAATCGATCTCCCTCTTGCCTTAACTGCATGAGGCTCCCCTTCGTACCTCGCCGTTGTCAGGTTCTATTTAAACGAGCGGAAATCCGTTACCTATCAAAGAGACAGAAGTCTCCTATGCCATGGCAGTTCTCATACTTCCGGCCACCAAGGGAGGCTCCCATGTGTTTTCTTATTCCCGTGTTTCAAAACGTCCCCCCACTTCTGGTATCCCATCCTTCACACCCACCTCTTGGTTACCTCTCCCATAGTCACGTCCGTACTAATCCTTTTGCTGTCCTCGGCCTCAGACGTCCCTACTTCAACGCCTCAGTCTAATCCGCATCTTCGAGTTCCTCTCAATCACAAGCCTCAGTTCGACGAGACCTCGGTACACACCTCCTCCCATCGTCCCCTCTACTTCTCAAAAGTCAAAAAAAGGTCCGTTAACACCTCGTACCCATCATTACACCTCCTCAAATTTACCCTCCCTGTCTCTGTCCCTGGATCTTTCCCCTCTCACTGGCTCAGTTACAAGTGTAAGGAGGTTCACTACCCGCCCCTCCTCTAACTGTACCTTCCTCCCTGTTCCCTCCCAAGTTTCTTCCTCTTCTGCCACTCCCAGTTTCCTGCCTCTTTTCCTGTCCCCTGCCACGCATCTCAGTTCACTCCACCCTTTTGCCCCCCCCCTACCTTTGGTACAGTCCAATACATGTTACCAATCTCACTTCATCTCCCCCTAACCATTTCAATATGTCTCCCATACGACGTCTCTGATTCGAAACACTTGACAATCTCTGATTAATTGCAGAGACCAAACCATCATGGACACTGATTTTCCACCTCCGCTCTTTCTCTCTCCTCTGCTCCATCTGCCGCAACTCCTTTTCTTCACAGCGCACCGTTCCTAATTGCTGCTTGAACGTTTTCCACTGCCTCCGCTGTGACTTTCTAAACCCTCTAGTCCGTAGGAACCCTTACCTGCGGATTTTCAAGTTTCCTTTAATCAATTGCCACATCATGGCCTTTTACAGAGGAAATATACGCGGCCTCAGGGGTAACGGGGTGAGCTTCAGATGTTACTCCCCAGTTTGCCCCTGTTGGTGTTTGCTTACAGGAAACCAAAATTACAATCCGCTGTTATTTCTCAATCTCATGCTATAATTTATTTGTATTCCCAGATCCTTTCCACACCTGAATGGACCATTAAATGAACGTGCCCTTCTTCTACTCACTGATATCCGTACCATCAGCATTTGTACATGCTCGCTGCATTACACAGCACCTAGTATCCACTTACATAATGGTATATACGCTCGTGTTTCTTTAATATCTCTCTCCTTCTTCGGGCATTATCTATTCCGGATATTGCCATCCTTGTTTCGTCATTACTGCCACCCGGTATTCTTGTTACTATGGTAATTTAATCCCACCATTTCCTCTGGGGGGTCTCACTGGTGATTCCCGGGAATTCCAGTTTAGAGGCTTTTTCTTGCCAACCCACCCCCTCCATGTATTAAATACAGGTACTACACCCATTTTGATCCTCGGACTCATACTCTCTCCGTGCATCGATCTCTCAGTCTGCTCTTCCTCTGCGCAATAGACTTCACTTGGTCTGTTCTCGATGGACTTACATGACAGTGATCATTTCCCAATCATTCTTACTTCCCCTTCATACTCGCCACCCGTCTTCGCACCCCAAGTGCTGCAATTTAATCGGGCATATTTTCAATTACTCAATATTAAACACAGGAAATTAAATCTTCATCAGAGTACAAAACAAATTCTGGCCACAAAATAGAGCGAAAACAACACCAACGTCAAAGACCTGGAGTATCATGTCCGGAGGATCTCACCTTCAAGGACCATAACATTGTATCAATTGCATCTGCTAGAAAAATGACAGGATGGATAATGAGAACCTTCAAAACTAGGAGCCAAGCCCATGATGACACTCTGCAGGTCACGTGTTTCTATCTAGGCTGGAAATTGCTGCACATTCGACTAACAGCACCTTTCAAGGCAGGTGAAATTGCCGACCTAGAAAATGACAGAGAACTTTCACGGCGCGCATTAACGGAGATAAAACACCTCAATTACTGGGAGCGCTTGAGGTTTGCTAAACCTGTATTCCCTGAAACGCCAGGAGGAGAGATACATGATTATATACACCTGGAAATCCTAAGTGGGCCTAGTAACCGAACTTGCACACAAAATCACTCACTTACGAAAGCAAAAGACTTGGCAGACGATTGCAACATCCCCCCAATGAAAAGCAGGGGTGTCAACTAGCACGTAAGAGACCAGTACAATAAGTGTCAGGGGCCCGAGACGTTCAACTGCCATCCCAAGCACACATAAGGGGGATACCAACAGACCCCTGCAGTCTCAAGCTGGCACTGGACAAGCACCAAAAGTAGTTCCTGAATCAGGGCCCGGCTTGGCTCGTACGTTGGTTGCGTGTCAGCCAGCAGCACAGCCTGGTTGATCAGGCTCTGATCCACCAGGAGGCCTGGTCCACTAGACCGGGCCGTGGGGGCCGTTGACCCCCGGAACTCTTCTCCAGGTAAACTCCAGGTAAACACCTAACTGGTTTTTAACAGAGGTTCCTTCTTCGTCCTCCATCGATGAGCTTTTACACCTCTTCTCGTCCTCCGTTTTAACCGCAGCTTCCTCATTCTATACCCCAAACCTTTCGGCAGGCATTCTCAGAAATGCTGCCCTGGTGTCTCCTGCATGTGCTCGGTGCAGTAAGTTTGAAACGCACTGCAGTGGGGCAGGTACTGGTAGCAATAGAACCACAGAGAGACTCCCTTGATTTTAAACAGAAGCGTGCGCTGCTCGCCGTGTCATCCGTGATTCTAAACGCACTTGCGCGAGATTATGTCTCCACCATCACGCTCATCTTCCTCTATGAGAGTGAATCTGGAAAAAAGTTCAAAAACTGAGTGTAAAGATTCTCCTGACCCGGCCTCCGTCCTGGCGGGTTGCCGGTGTTGAGTATAGCAAACCCACTAGATGATGCCCAATGATAATTGGCAATCATCTGGTCCGTAAACAAATAATCCGCACATAAAAGACAGAAGCTTACGAACGACGTTTCGGTCCGACTTCGACCATTGACAAAGGTCACACAGTGTGAACTTTGTGCAATGGTCAAGTCGGAACCGAAACGTCCGTACGTAGCATCTGTCTTTTATGTGCGGGTTATTTTGTATCGTTCCAGTCACGGTATTGTGCCTTTTGAGTATTTATATCTGGTCCATATTTCTCAGGGACATCCATCTATGCCCTCATTTCTTTCCTCAAAGTCTGCCAGAGAGTTAGCACCTTGGACTTTCTTTCTCTCAGAGAAGAACAGTATAATGTCCTTTTACACTTCAAGACGGAGGCAACACATCTCACTTGACGATTCAACCGGCAGCTGGCCCGACGACATTCGATATTCTAATGCTACAACATTTAACATCAGGTCAGCCCTTGCAGTCCTATTATTACGCCTTACAATCTTATTTGGTCACAAGGAGTTCTACCTCAGCCTGTATGGAAATCCCGCCATTGTTCCTCCCCTTTCCACAAACCAGCACTACGGGACTTGAAACCTACCTCCCAGTATCGTCCCATTGCTCTTACCAGTCAGTTTGCAAAGTAAGGGAACGCCTATTAAATAGACGTTTAAGTGTGGTATTAGAGACCCCAACATTCCTCTCCACTCGTCAATATGGCTTTCGTAAGGGGACGTTCTACCAAGACCCCTTACAAACCGCTTGGATACGTAAGTCGTATGCCTTTGGAAAATTAACCCTCAGGTTATTGCCCAGATTTTTTGACCTTGAGAAGGCATATGACACAACTTGGAGGAATATATTTTTAGCCAAGCCCACTCTTAGGCCTTCGAGGCAAACTACCATCCTTCCTTAAGAACTTTTTACTGCAGGCATTTCCGTGTTCGGGTTGAATAATGGCTCTCCCGGAACTTTATATCCAAGCTGAAGGTGTCCCCCAGGGAAGTGTTCTGAGTCACAACACTTTTTTTTCCTTGCTATTAATGATTTGGCCTCTAGTCTTGTCCATCAAATATTTGGTCATCACTCTATGATGATGACTTCGCGCGCTATTTGCCTGTGCAGGTGCTGACTGTCACCTCATTACAGTTACCTCGTCTCTCCAACTGCAGTCGACCTGTTTCCAATTGGTCCACCACACGAGGTTTAAATTTTTCCAGCACTAAAACCCATCCAATTACTTTCACTAGACGCTCTGTCATCCCGATCATCCTTAGATACCTCTATGTCACCCCGTATCCCCTGAACGTTATACAGTCAAGTTTCATGGGCCTCCTCTTTTGATCGTAGGTTATCCTGGAAACCTCACATTACCTCTTCTGAGGCAACTGTCACAGCACGGCTGAACCTTCTTAAAACCTTGCTCATCTTTCATGGGAGCTGATCAGTCGAACCCTCCGTCGCCTACATTCCACCCCATATTTATCCGAAACTGATTAGGTGACCAATTCTATTTCAGCGGCATCTCCTGCTACTCTCTCTCGCCTTAACCCCTGAGTTTTAACCTGAGAGATGTTACGGGGGTCAACGCCCCCGCGGCCGGTCTGTGACCAGCCTCCTGGTGGATCACGCCTGATCAACCAGGCTGTTGCTGCTGTCTGCACAAACCAACGTACGAGCCACAGCCTGGCTGATCAGGAACGGACTTTAGTGCTTGTCCAGTGCCAGCTTGAAGACGCCAGGGTGTCTGTTGTAATTCCCCCTTATTTGTGGCTGGGAGCAGTTGAACAGTCTCGGGCCCCTGACACTTATTGTAAGTCGTCTTAACGTGCTAGTGACCACACTCTTTTCATTGGGGGGTATGGTTGCTAATCGTCTGCCAAGTCTTTTTGCTTTCGTAGTGAGTGATATTCGTGTGCAATTTTCGGTACTAGTCCCTCAAGGATTTCCAGGTGTAATAATCATTATCACTCCCTCCTGCGTTCCAGGGAATACAGGTTTAGCAACCTCAAGCGCTCCCGTAATTTGAGGTGTTTTAATCTCCGTTATGCGCGCCGTGAAGTCTCTGTACATTTCTAGGCGGCAATTTCCATCCTGCCTTGAAAGGTGCTGTTTTAGAGTGCACAAAAATTCCAGCCTAGATAGAACAAGTGACCTAAGAGTCACATGGGCTTGGCCTCCCTAGTTTTGAAGGTCCTCATTATCCATCCTGACAATTTTCTAGCAGATGCTATGATAACATGGTTTATGTCCTGAAGGTGAAGATCCTCCGACATAATCACTCCCCAGGTCTTTGACGTTGGTGTTACGCTCTATTTCGGGGCCAGAATTTGTTTTGTACTCTGATAAGATTTAATTTCCTCATGTTTACCATATCTGATAATTGGGAAATTTCTCAATCGTTTAACTTCATAATGTTTTCTGCAGCCCACTGAAAGATTTGTTTGATGTCCCGCCCTGGAGCCTTGCAGTGTCTGCACTGGAAGACCTGTCATGCAGATTCGGGTGTCATCTGCACAGGTAGACACTTGCTGTGGCTGACTCCTTGACTATGCCGGATATGAGATGAGGAACAAGATGGAGCTAGTACTGGCCTTGTGGCACAGAGCTTTTCCCGGTATCTGCATCGGAACTTTTACGTCTGTTGACCGACTACTCTTCTCTGTGTTCAGATAGTGATGGAAATTATAGAACCATCGACGATCTGTTTCCTGTTATTCCTTTAGCGCGCATTATGAGCCGCAATTACGCCATGGTCCACTTGTCGAAGGCTTTGCATCAGTTTGTATAATTACATCTGCATTCTTTTGTCTTCTATTGCATTTATGACCTTGTCGTATGAGCCAGTAGCTGAGACAGACAGGAGCGACCTGTTCTAAACCCATGTTGCCCTGGTTGTTAACGATGGTTATTCTAGATGGGTTGTGATCTGCTTCATAGGACCCCTTTCAAAGAAAACCTTATGAATATGGGATGTTTAGTGCTATTGGTCCTGTAGTTCTTGCTGTTGCATTAAATCTGCCCCCTTTGTTGAGTGGGGGCTATGTCCTGTTGTTTTTAGTAACTGATGGACGACCCCCGTGTCCATGCTATCCCACTCCATAGGAAATGGAAAAGGGCTCGTGATAGGGTCTTCTTGCAGATTCTGATGAACACAGAGTTCCATGATCTGCCCTGGGGCAGAGTGCAGGGCATCATTATCGCCTGTTCGAAGTCATTTGGTCGTCATGATGAACACGATAGGCTTGTGGGTTAATCAAATTTTGTGGCTCTCCCATATAAAATTCATTTGATCTTCGACTCTATCACTGGTTAGCGTCTTGCAAAAAACTGAGTCATAATGGGACTTGAGTAAGCTCACATCATTTCCTTCTGTCATCTGTGTAGACCCCATCTTGTTTTAAGAGGGTCCCCAAAACTGGTCGATGTTTCTCGATTTTGATTTGCATAGAGAAGAAATCTTTTGGGTTTCTTTCGATTCATTTATAGCTTTTAGTTTCTTCTCCCCGGCGATTCCTGAACTCCTAAAGGATTCTTTTAAGCTTAAGTTCGATGCTTACTATTTCTCAGCCCATTGTCTCCCTGCGCATTTCAGATATATTGACCTCTTTTAGCCGCTCTGTTATTCTTTTCCGTCGCCTGTAAGGGAGCGCCTGTCTCTTTCTATTTACACATCTACTCCACCTTTTTCTTAGAGGAAAAGCCTTGTGCATACGATCGAGTGCCACCGAGTTAATCTGTTCTAGGCATAATTTGGGGCTCTGTATGGTGCTTAGTATATCTTCCGCAGCTTATATTCGGTTTAGGACTTGTTTACTTGTCCCCACTTTATGTTTTGTATTGGAAGGTTGAATTTGGAGAATGCTCCATCTTGACTAGTCTCATCGTTGTCGGTCTGGGCTCCTCTGCATACATGTCTGAACCCAAATATGTTGTGATCTGAGTAATTTGTTTTTGATATGGTGACATTTCATATCAGATCATCAATTGTTAGTGAAGTTATGAGGTCTAGTGTATTCTCCAGTCTATGTAGGCGCTATTATTTGCTGTTTAAATTGAATTTTGTCAGAGATTTAAAACTCGTGTGAGTGTGAGTTTTTCATCAGAGCTGCCTCCTGGTGTTATTACTGCAACAATACTATTTAGCTATATTCCTCCATTTTAGGTGCCTTAATTTGAAAATCCCCCAGGGGAGCAAGATGTATGGGTGTCAGGAGCAGGAAGATTTTCCCAACTGTGGTCCATTTTTAACAGCTTGTTCCTCGGAATTGCCTGGATGTTTGCATCCGGATGCTTGAAGACTACCCAACAATGACTAAGGTTTTGTTCTCGACCTATACCTGCTAAAACTTCCCTATACGTCAATTGAGGCAATAAGCATTCTGTGCAAACAAGTGACTCTGCAATTAACATGCCAACCCCCCCCTTTTAGCCATGTTCACTCTGTCACATCTGTATAGGTTGAACCTGGGATCCATATTCATTGTCCAGTAGATCCTTTATGTGGTCTCAGTAGAAAGCCGGCGACACAATGCCTTTGCCTCTGAGCAAGCAGTCCACGGCGATAAGGTATTTGTTGTTTGTTGTCAGCTTTAGACCCTGTAATATTTGCAAAGAAGAATGTTATCGGAACTTGTGGTATTGTTGTACTGGGGGGATTTTTTTTCCGGCATTAGTATCTGTATCTGTTGGTTTGTAGTGGAGGCCATCGACTGAGGTTCCACTCCAGGAAGTTGAATGGATTTGTGTACGATTTCCTCCATTTCCTGCCAGTTTTTTTTTCCTTCCTGCACTAAAAACCTCTCCCCGTCTTGAGTGGCGTGGCTACCCAGGTTTTTCCCATGCCTGGATGTTTTGTATCTTGTTGGGGGGGGGGGGGGTCCCCTTAGATGGTCTGCAGGCAATTTAGTTATAGCACAGTCTTTCTGTAACTGAAGAGGGTACACATTTAAGGTGAAAACGCTTATAGGAAGGGGTTTGCATTTTCCTGTATGTCATATGGGCATGGCATTTTTCTAGGGTGTCATGGGGGGAGTTGCACGTCCCATCTGTTTTTCCAGATTCCCATGCCAGCAGATCCAGTGCATAGTATGTGCACAGGCTTGGTTCCGCTTGCCTTGGGTTTCTGTGACTGTATTCCCTGTTGGAGGTCATGGTTTTTCCCTGTCTATACTTCTATCCTCCCTAGCACAAACAATGGAGCTCCCACCAGTTGTTTTTTGGTAATTTAACCTCAATAATGCTATTGGAATCCTCTTGTTTTGCTATTCTCCTGCGGTAGTTTTCTAGTTTGCAATATCGTTTATCTTTATCTTTGACTACACTTGTTTCCCAAGTTATGCTCCTGACCCCATGAGGTCATTTATATGTATTCCTTCCTGCGATAATTCCCGACTACCTGGACAAAATCTCCAGCTCACCATTACGTCTCCCAGGACAGTATCTCCAAGCTTCACACCATTTCTGTCTCCAGGACAGCACCTCCAGCTTCACCATTACTGTCTCCAGACATGCAACCCCATTCATCACCAAAGGATTACGTTTATGCCTTGTGCTTTTTCCTCTATCCCCGCTGTCGAGAAGCCCTCTATGCAGAAGCGAACGTTCCATCCTTATCCGATCGCCGTGATGCTCATTGCCTGCGCTACATGACGCTCTCATGAACCCGCAATCCTTCCCTTCCATTTATATAATGGTCCACAGATATTTGATTATACATTCTTTATTTGGTTTCGCCGCCCGCTGTTTAACTCCGTCCTTCTCGATCTTCGCCTTCATATCGCTCATGTCTTCTCTCAACTACACCTTTCTATGTAAACATGTAGCATCTCACTATTTCCTACCCCGCCTGGGAAGTTCCAGCTGTTTCGATCGGTTCTTTCTCCCTCCCTTCTCGAAAGCCCACTGTCACGGTCGCTTCCCGCTCTCTTTTCTTGACCACATCACTCACATTCTAATCCATTGCTGTGTACACAGTATTGCCTCAAAGTCTCTGACGGCGTAGATCGCAGCATGTTTCCGGACAGCGTCGTACAAGGGCTTTTACTATCTTTGGCTAGTATTTTTACTGCTGAATTATATGCCATCCTTACAGCACTTATCCATATTGCATCTATGCCTGTGTCATCATTTGTGGTTGTCTCAGACTCCCTTAGTGCTTTACAGGCTATACAAAAATTTGATACACCTCACCCCTTAGTCCTCCATATCCAACTTTGGCTACGCCGCATCTTTACCAAGCATAAAGATATTGTTTTTTGTTGGGTCTCTGGTCATGTTGACATACAGGGCAATGAACAGGCAGACACTGCTTCGTGGTCAGCAGTACATGACCTACCAGTTTCTTATAGAGGTATTCCATTTACGGACTGTTTTGCTGCAATATCTTCCCACCTTCACACCCGTTGGCAATAACGTTGGTCTACTATGCTCGGCAACAAACTTCAATCTATTAAACCGAGTATAGGTTACAGGCCGTCTTCTTATCACCAGTGTCGAGGTTGGGAGATTACTCTCTCCCATCTTCGCATTGGCCATACTCGTCTTACTCATGGATATCTCATGGAGAGGCGTCTTGCTCCTCTCTGTGAGAATTGCCAAGCTCCATTATCAGTCAGCCACATTCTGTTTTGGGCTGCCACTTTATCAACGAGCACGCAGAATTTACCTCTGTCGTCGTCTTCGCTCCGCTGTTCTCTCTTTACCTTCCCTTCTCGCTGATGGACCCACCTTTCATCCGGACTCTCTCATTGACTTTTTGACAACTTTTTGACTTCACAAATTCTGATACCTTCAGCCCTTTCTACTTCAATCTCCTGCTACCCTCTACCCCCGTACTATCCCCTGCCCCGCTGTTTTCTGTAACCTGCTGATCATCCCCCCCTCCCTTCTGCCATCCAATACCCTCGCTTCCTTCCCTACCCTGCAGCGCTGTATAGCCCTTGTGGCTTAGCGCTTCTTTTTGATTATAATAATAATAATCAGATCTTTAAGCAAGCATTATGATGACCTCCTAGCATTACTAAATTCCTTGCATGCCAAAATGTCCATCATTACACTAACTGAAACCTGGCTAAAGCCTGATACTACAGATGTCTATGCCATTCCTGGTTACACAGCCATACACAACTGTAGGCCAGACCAACAAGGGGGTGGCACAGCTATATACTACTCAGACCAACTAGAATGTATCACTAATACTTGCACAAGGGATGAACATGGGGAATATATAATAGCTAAATTCAAATCCAAATACCTACAAAAACCTCTCACAGTGATAAAAAATCTACAGAATTCCACAATCAAACATTAGCCAATTTAGTCAAAACCTAGGAAGTATGATAACTGATGCACGCATGAACAAAGATCACTTACTACTCTCAGGTGACTTCAATATAAATCTCCTGCAAGACCAGGACCCACAAGTTACCGAATTCACAAACACAATGAGTAACTGCATGTTGCTACCAACAGTAACAAAACCTAAAAGAGTTACAGGGGACTAGTTTTTTCCCTACTTGACCACATCTGGACCAACACCATATCCCCTTTAAAATCAGGCATAATTACAGATAATACCACAGACCACTACCCTACTTTCCTCATAAAACTTTTTGGTAAAATACCCCAAGACATACTAAAGTCACCTTCAGACTTCACAATGAGGCAGCCATTAATAACTTCACGCAGCAGTAAACAAACATTGACTGGCACACTGGACTAGAAATCTATACAGATATTGACGAATGTTTTAATAATTTTCTAAAAAAGACCCAATACCTTTATAACAAGCACTGCCCTAAAAAAATTAAACAGATGACAGCTAAGAGACTGAACAGTCCCCGGCTAACCCCAGCATTTTCAAATCCATAAATACAAAACACCGATATGAAAAACAGTACAGAATGGGTCAATAACCAGATTACCAAACAAAACATTATCGTCAATCCTAACCAGCTGATAAGAGGGCAAAAAAATTGTATTATGAGAAAAAGATTATCCAACTTACGGGTGATATAAAAAAGACCTGGAAGACCCTACAAAAATTTTGGGGAACAAAAAAGATATCACGAAAAGCGAAATAAAATTAGAAAAATCAGATACCACAATCCCCCCAACGAAACAGAAAACAGATAAATGATTTTTCTCCACTATGGGTCAAAAACTTGCCAATAATATCCCAAGCTCAGATACCCCACAATGACTCCCCTCACTGGCAACTCCCCGAACACATTTTCCTAGCTCCGACTAACCCATACAAATTTCCCCTTATTTCAACGCACTGAAAAAAAAGGCAGGAGATTTAAATACCTTACCATTTATATAAAAAAAGCGCCCAAAGTACTATCCCCAAATATTGAAACCTTTTAAAAAATCCTTTGAATCCCCCCCTTCCCCACAGTTTCAAAATAGAAAGGGTCACCCCGATCCATAAAGGAGGGGGACCAAACAAAGTTGAATAATTAGGCCAATACCCAATTTTCACCCTTGTAGTAACTGGTCCTGTGGGGAGCGCAGAGGAAAATATGCCCCTCTAGGGGCCCCTTAAAACAACAACAAAGTTTGGCGTGCGTCGGGGGCACCAACATTTGGTGTGTGATTCTCTCCTACTTTATCCATTTATCCCCGATGAGATTACATGGTGAGTTTAAATATGTGGCCTGTAGTTATAACTTTCTTTGACAAGCAAGACATCCCCATCCCTGTAGAAGCCTTTTTAGATGTATAGTATTTTTTTTTGTTGTTGAAAAAGTACTATGAAGATTCTATTTTCAATAAAGCCTGAGAAAGGCCTGTGTTTCATCACAAAAAATTTATTGAACATAGAACCTGGGCTACTGGTGGTGATCCTGCGCTAGACTACACACAACATGGGCGTTTACTAAAAACTGAGAGGCTAGACTGTGACCCCGCTTTCAACGGCCCCCTCGGGAAGGGGAAGCAGGGTTTTAAGACTTTGAAAATTTTGGGGCCCTTCCTAAAAAAAGTTAGAAAAAACTAAGCCCCCTCATAAATTTTTGTGTCCCCTAGATATATGAGGCTATTTTGAGTGTAATACCTACAAAGATGCTAAAAAACCCCTCAAGTTTCAGTATTTTAAAACCTAAAAATAAAAATCTTTGCCGTATCCCCTTGCAATGCCGCCAGCAGATTGATGAGCCCTTGAGGAATACTTTCAAGCACTAAAAAATTTTAGGTAAGGATTGTCATTCCAAGCAGTGACAGCTGCTCAGTATTGTGAAGGTCCATCAGGGATGCTTTTATAGTGGCCTGATCACCAATAATAAGGCAGCTTTTATTGGAGAATAAAAACTCGCGACTTAGCCGTGCCTTTGACAGGCAAGGCTCTAGATTCACCCCAAAAGAATTTGAAGTTACAGTACACTCAGCCTTCTGAGTGGTAAGTGCTGCAATTCCTGACCAAGATTTGAAATGAAGTTACTGGGGAACCCTGCCTCAGTGACAGCAGCAGCAGGACGGTGTGTTTCTTTGTGGTTTTTCAAGACATCCCGTCCAAGGTGCCCTGCTCGTGAAGCAATGTGCCATAAATGCCACAAGAAAGGTCATTTTGCTAAAGTATGTCGTGCTAATGCATCAACAAGAGCTAGTGCTCCAAAATTCGTGATCATGCGACTTTGAAACAGTGACTTTGCGGTACTCCAAATTCATGTCAAGGCAGTTGTGAAAGTATTCATAAAAGGAACAGAAGTGATGGTTTATTGTGTGGCGTCAGGAGTTTCATCAACCTTGACTTATTTTTTAAAGGGCCTCCTTGATCTACATCACTCATCAGGTACGTTTCCATGGATCAACATTCTCTCTATTCAGACCTTGGGTTTTGTAAGGTAAATTCAGAGTTAAGGGAAAGGATTATAAAGATTAATTTTGTTTTTGCCCAACTGTGCTCTGTGTTACCCTTTGGGCAGGACTTTCAGAAGCTGCATGGTAGTGCCCCTTAACATATGGAGGTGAATGCCTCCTTTGTTGTCTGTGGACTTGCACTTTAAGGGTAGACCCCCCAAAGCTGTTTGCAAACTTCCGCGGATTGCCATCCTTATCAGCTAAGTCACGCCGCTATTTTATGAGGATCGGATGTTCATTGAGAAAAAAACTCAGAGGCTGTGAAGGAGGGTATTATAAAACCCGGTGTTTCCCCCTTGGCGTGCACGGGTTTTGTTTTTGTTAAGATGCTTTGGGAAAAGGAGATGGCTATCGATTACTCTGAGACAATCAACAAATTTACACTTCTTGATGGGTACCCTCTCCCTCGAATTGAGAAAAGTAAAACAAAATTGCTAGTAAGTGTTTAGCAAAATTGATCTGCAAGTCCCTATCTCAGTCCCATAAGGAATGAAAAAAAAACCCATACACAGCGTTTCAGGCTAGTGAGGGCCTGTATCAGTTTCCCAGGCCCCTTTTTGGAGTCACCAAGGGGGGTAGCCTCCCTTCAACGAATTTGGTTCACTCATTAGGAAGAGAATCAGGGAACTTTCGCGTATTTAGATAATGTTACCATTTGTGGCAAGACCCAGGAGGGAACATGATGCAACCCTTTATAAGTTTTGGAAGCCGCCAAAAAGAAAAAAAACAGTTACAATGAGGAAAAAATGCACTTTTTCAACTAAAAGGGTTAGATCCCTTTGGGTTTGTAGTGGAAGGAGGTTCAATATTCCCCGACCCTGAAGACTACGACCTCTACGGGAAAATTCCAATGCCTAAGACAAAAAATCACTCCGGGAAAAAAAACTTTGGTCTCTTTGTTATTACTACAATGGATCTACAAATATTCAAGTAAAGTCCCCCCATTTAGTGTACCACATTTCCCGGACAAAGGAAGCAGAAGCCGCTTTCCATATCTCAAAAGGACATTGAAAATCAGTGTTCAAGCCATTGATGAGTCCCACATTCGAAGTGGAAAGGTGGGATCTGACATTGCCATTGCTGCGTCTTATCTCAGGCAGGACACCAGTAGCCTTTTTTTTCGAGAATTTTCAAAAGGGTCAGAGAAAGTTTGCTGCTGTAGAAAAGGAAGCCCAGGCCCAAGAAGCGTTCGCCATGGAGGATTATTTAACTGGTTTTGACATTTCACCATAAAGGGCTGACCAAGGTCCCTGATGTATATGTTGACAAGAGGCAAAAAGTAGGATAAAAATGACAAGATATTCCGGAGGGTGGAAAATATGTTTTTATGACTTTTATATTCGTACCGACCGGGGTCAAAAGAACATTCACCCGATGCATTCTCTGGTCCCATGTGGAGCAGCATGTCATGATTTGCAATCATTCAGCTCTCCACAAGGCTTTGTGTCACCAGGAGGTTTAAAGCCTGTCCTTTTGTCAAATCAAAGAAAAAATGCCTATCGTGGAAGATGTGCGACAAGTGATCAGGCATGCAGAGTAGTCAGAGTGCAAACCAAACTTTCATCAGCCCGAGAAAACTATCTCATAAAATCCACCCCGCCCTTTTGAAAGATTTAATATAGATTTTAAAGGACCTCTACCAAGCACAAATCAGAATAGGGATTTCCTTAACATAGTAGATAATATTAAAGGGTTTTCCCCTTTTTATTCCCTGTGCAAAAATGGGTGCTTCAAAAATGTTTTTAGTTGTCTTTCACAGTTGTTCCTATTTTTGGTTTGCCCGCTTATATCCATTCAGAAGGGGATCTCGTTCAGAGTAACAACTTCAGGATTTTTTGGTAGCAAAGGTTTGCTGCAGCGAACAACCTACCCCTCAAGGCAATGGTCAAGTGGGCGGTTCAATGGTACTATATGGAAAGGGGTTACAAAGACTTAAAGTCGGCAATTTTTCCTGTTAACACTGGCCCAAAATGTCCCTGATGCTCTTCACTCTATTAGCACTGCTGTGCACAGCTACTAATGCAAACCCTCATGAAAGATCCTCAAATATTCACGTCTTCCCCTACGGGAGCCCCCGTGCCCACTTGGGTTTTGCATCTGGACCGTTCTCTGAAGAGTCACGAGGATGAACAAGACGATCCTTTGTGGAAGAGGTAGAGCCCTGCAAGCAATCCACTTTCGCCAATTCGCTACCAAAATGGTGAAGAGGGGAAAAGTATCTCAAGACTTTAGCCCCAGTTGAAAACCCTATTAGTGTGGAAATTTAAGATCACCAATAGATGTAAAGATGCTTCGTTTTCTCCCGGAAAGCCCCTTGGACTACCCCTATGGAAATAGAGGTTTCTCCAGCGTTAATCAAACCCCCCTGGAAAATCGAACCTGGTGGAGGCTCAAGGGGGTACGAAGGGCGGGCGTGTACGTCGCCCACCTAAAAAGTTTGGGAGATTACTATCTTGATATTTTTAGAAGGGGGAGATTTTTATGTACGGTCTGTGGGGAGCAGCAGCAGGATAATACTGCACCCCCTTAAAGGGGGCCCTTTAAAAACAAAAAAATTTGGCTTGCGTCATGGGACAAATATGGGGTGTGATTCTCTCCTATTTATCCTTTATCACCGATGCAGATTACATGGTGAGTTTAAATATGTGGCCTGTAGTTATAACTTTTCTCTTGACATATGCAAGACATCACCATCCCTGTAGAAGCCATTATTAGATGTACTAGTCATTATATTTTGTTGTTGCAGAAGTACTATGAAGATTCTATGTTCAATAAAGCCTAGAGATAAGGCCTGTGTTTCTATCACAACAACCCTCTCTCAAAAATCTTCGAAAAATTAACTCATAAACGAATCTACTCCTACCTCATCTCCCATAACATTCTCAACCCCTGCCAATTTGGATTCATGCCTAATAAAAATACTAATGATGCTATTATACACATGCTAGAACATATATACACTGCAATAGAGAAAAAAGAAGTCCCACTGGGGATCTTCATTGACTTACGTAAAGCTTTTGATACAGTTGACCATGACTTGCTCCACGTAAAATTGTCACACTATGGTATTAGAGGGCACTCCCTCAACTACCTCAAGTCATACCTCAGCAACAGAAGCCAATATGTGTACGCAAATGGGGCAAGCTCTTCCGCACAACCAATTACAGTTGGTGTCCTACAGGGAAGTGTCCTTGGCCCTCTTCTCTTTCTCCTATACATAAATGACCTACCAAATGCTTCGCAATTACTCAAACCCACACTTTTTGCAGATGACGCCACATACGTCTTCTCTCACCCGAGCCCAGTCACGCTAGCCAATACTGTAAACACCGAATTACAGAAAATGTCTACCTGGATGAGGACTAACAAACTTACACTAAACATTGACAAAACCTACTTCATTCAGTTTGGTAGCAGAGCTACAGATGTACCTCTTAACATAACGATAAACGGATCACCTATCACAAAGCTAACAGAGGGAAAATTCTTAGGAATCCACCTCGATAATAGACTCAAATTTCATACACATATACAACAAATTTCTAAGAAAATTTCCAAGACTGTAGGCATACTATCGAAGATTCGGTACTATGTTTTCCCCAGTCAGCCTCCTGGCCCTATATCACTCTCTTATTTACCCCTATCTCACCTATGGAATTTGTGCATGGGGCTCAACAACAAGTAACCATCTCAGACCACTAATTACCCAACAAAAGGCTGCAGTTAGAATGATAACAAATTCTCACTACAGGCAGCACACTCCACCAATATTCAAAACACTCAACCTACTCACCATACAAAACATCCATACTTATTATTGCACTTATTACATACATAGAACACTTAACTCTGATATTAACCCTCCCCTCAAACATCTCCTTGCCAACCTCAACAGAACACATGACCATAATACAAGGCACAGATCACTCTTTGATGTTCCTCGTGTCCATCTCACGCTATGCAAAAACTCAATGCACATAAAAGGCCCTAAAATCTGGAATTCATTACCTTTAAATATAAAAGAAACACTACCTGTTTATAAATTCAAGTCTCTTCTCAAAGTTCACTTATTGGGAGCGCTTGAGGTTCCTAAACCTGTATTCCCTGGAACGCAGGAGGGAGAGATACATGATTATATACACCTGGAAAATCCTAGAGGGACTAGTACCGAACTTGCACACGAAAATCACTCACTACGAAAGCAAAAGACTTGGCAGACGACGCACCATCCCCCCAATGAAAAGCAGGGGTGTCACTAGCACGTTAAGAGACCATACAATAAGTGTCAGGGGCCCGAGACTGTTCAACTGCCTCCCAGCACACATAAGGGGGATTACCAACAGACCCCTGGCAGTCTTCAAGCTGGCACTGGACAAGCACCTAAAGTCAGTTCCGGATCAGCCGGGCTGTGGCTCGTACGTTGGTTTGCGTGCAGCCAGCAGCAACAGCCTGGTTGATCAGGCTCTGATCCAACAGGAGGCCTGGTCACAGACCGGGCCGCGGGGGCGTTGACCCCCGGAACTCTCTCCAGGTAAACTCCAGGTAAACTCACTCAAAACCAAATAAATACTGAATAACTGAACCATATAAATTGTATATCCTAAATGTTACTCACAATTATATCACACAAATGTTAAACCTAACTTTGTTATTTTTTTTAAATACACTACCTAACAGAATACTCCATTCTACTGAATGTACAGCAATGCATGCAACCATAGGACCTGTCTTTGTAATACTCATTTGTGCTTTATAGTTATCTGTTTACAATAATGTCTTATCACTGATTTCATCATTGCTTAGTTAATCTTAAGTTAATTTTAAGCCAGCCCGTAATGCTATGCATATAAGTGGCTTTGGCATGCTGCTCTTACCTGTATTTTTTGTACCTCTGTTTGTATGCTAAAATTTCTAAATAAATAAATAAATAAAAGTCTGGCTAAAGGTTTGTTTGTATTAATGTACATTTAAAATTTATATTATAATTTTTTTATATGTAATTGCTAAGCTCAAGTAGCTGGGATTTATTAAAAGGTAAGTTGTATCAGTGTTGTGAGTTGTGGTCAGTGTTATTAATAAAGTTGAATTTAATACATTACATCATGGCTGAAAATGAGGAAATTAATATAGAAGACAAACGTATGGAATATAGAGCAAAAATTATATTACAACAAATATGAAGGAGATTTGTTAGTAAACTGTGTAGATGAGACTGAAGTAGATCTTATAATTAATCAGTATTATGAATTAGAGGAAAAGATTCTTTCTTGTAAAAGTCAGGCTTTGAATAAATTAAAATGTGTAAACCAGGCAGTTAATCAGTCTGCTCCAATAATTAAGATGCCAAAACTCCCAGAATTATGTTTACCTGTATTTAATCCTGGAAAAAACTGGGAGGAGTTTTTGTCAATTTTTAAAGCAGCTGTGCATGACAGGAGTGACCTAGCCTGTGTAACTAAATTATTTTACCTCAAAGGACAGGTAAGAGGAGATGCTCACATACTTATACAAGCCTTTCCCAATGTAGATGACTCTTACAAGGAAGCAGTTGACTTGTTGAAGGTCACTTATGGTAATATAGAACAAATTAGGTTGGATCTAGTGAATATCATTGTAATTTAATATCTCCAGATCACACTTACAAAGGTTTACAGCAGTTTAGAATTAAACTAGAGAGCACTCTCAAAACTTTAAGTAATAAATATAATCTGAAAGAATCAGACTGGTTATTGAGTGCCATGGTACAGAATAAATTAAACTATAAAACACTTGAATGACTCTCGAACAAATATCACAAGGGTTATTTTGGTCTGGAGGAAATAAGACTAGGTCTACAAGAATTAATTGTTCAGTTGCAGACCAGCCAACCAACTCACTTTAAAGATGCAACACATAATAACTCTGAGGTATCTGTCAAGTTTCAAAAAGGGAAAAATTATCCCAATGGTAATAATCAAATTTCATTTCCTAAACACCTTTCAAGGCAGGTGAAATTGCTGACCTAGAAAATGTACAGAGAACCTTCACGGCGCGCATAACGGAGATAAAACACCTCAATTACTGGGAGCACTTGAGGTTCCTAAACCTGTATTCCCTGGAACGCAGGCAGGAGAGATACATGATTATATACACCTGGATTGGCAGAGAGCATGCATAGTTCCTTTGTATAAAGGCAAAGGGGATAAAAGAGAGTGCAAAAATTATAGGGGGATAAGTCTGCTGAGTATACCTGGTAAAGTGTATGGTAGAGTTATTATTGAAAGAATTAAGAGTAAGACGGAGAATAGGATAGCAGATGAACAAGGAGGCTTTAGGAAAGGTAGGGGGTGTGTGGACCAGGTGTTTACAGTGAAATATATAAGTGAACAGTATTTAGATAAGGCTAAAGAGGTCTTCGTGGCATTTATGGATTTGGAAAAGGCGTATGACAGGGTGGATAGGGGGGCAATGTGGCAGATGTTGCAAGTGTATGGTGTAGGAGGTAGGTTACTGAAAGCAGTGAAGAGTTTTTATGAGGATAGTGAGGCTCAAGTTAGAGTATGTAGGAAAGAGGGAAATTATTTCTCAGTAAAAGTAGGCCTTAGACAAGGATGTGTGATGTCACCATGGTTGTTTAATATATTTATAGATGGGGTTGTAAGAGAAGTAAATGCGAGGGTCTTGGCAAGAGGCGTGGAGTTAAAAGAAAAAGAATCACACACAGTGTGACTCGCATATAATCTAGTGATACCAGTGAATAGCAGAATACAGTGTTGTAGTAGCAACTAACCAGTATTATAATGGTACTTAGTGGAGTGGAGTGACTTTCATTAGTTTCTTTTCTTGAAATACGAGACGTTACTGTGAATTTCATATAACCTGTAGTTACCAGCGGTCGCAATATACACAACGAGAAGCAATTATTACTACAGAAAAAGCGTCCTTCTTCCAAAATTTGCACCAGTCAACTATAGTGATAATATAGCATTTATTGCGGTGGAGACGGAAAAAAAAAAAAAAATAGAAAAGCCAGATACAGCGATTGATAAACAAGGAGGTGACCGTTCGTCATTGTAGGAGCTGCCAGATATCACCGGCTCTTCAACACGCAAGTTATACTTTTGTATCAGTCAAATCACATATTACTCGGGTAGATAATTTCCAGTAGATCCTTCATGTGTTAGCTCAAATCACCGACCCACTGATCAGAGCAGATCGACTGGTCCGGACCCTTGATGGTCCGAACCCTTGACTGGTCCGATCCCGGGACTGGTTTCAAACAGTTTCGTTGGACAATTAAAGCAGACTGTAAACGGAATGGGGTTGTAGGCGCCCTTATAAACACAAACATTAAAAATCAGGAACGTGACGGTAAGCTGTCCAATATACAAAAAGAGTTAGAAACAGAAATACAAATAGCTAGAGCTTCATTTAAGGTTATTAATATAATATTCAAGAGGTTGCTAGTAGAATTGCAGTAAATCAACCATTCAAATCATTATGAAGCTGTGTGTAGTCTGTGGTCAGTCAAACAAACGGGCTTCCACATGGATAAATTGTCATTTTTTGTGGAAATTGGTGTCACGCCCTTGTGCAGATATCCCAGAACTAGCTACAAGCAGTATTAAAACAGAGAAGTGTTTCTGGGTATGCCCAAATGAGGAAAATCTGTGGACTAAAATCACAAGGGTATTAAAAGAGGACAACATCAAAGCTGCTTTCATAGAAAACCTGGAAGCTTTCTACAACAGATGGGAACATAAAAAGTCTGGGCTGAATGGTACTGCCCTTGATACTGGCCATGTAGTCAGAAACTGTAAGGCTGGAGATGAAGTCCTGGTAGTCAGTAAATGTGGGGCTGATAGTGCTGTCCTGGGAGACAGTAATGGTGAAGCTGGAGGTGCTGTCCTGGGAGACAGAAATGGTGAAGCTGGAGATTACTGTCCTGGGAGACAGTAATGGTGAAGCTGGAGGTGCTGTCCTGGGAGACGGAAATGGTGAAGCTGGAGATACTGTCCTGGGAGACAGTAATGGTGAAGCTGGAGATTTTGTCCAGGTAGTCGGGAATTATACGGAGGAAGGAATACATATAAATGACCTCATAGGGGACAGGAGCCATAGTAGGGAAACAAGTGTAGTCAAAGATAAATAAACCAAAATTGCAAAATAAAAAACCGCAGGAAAAAAGCAAACAAGAGGACTCCAATAGAAAATT